>QFEX01000116.1:32133-52845 GCA_003316505.1 Suillus alpinus
AATTGTGAGGCAGTGAGTTTGGAGAATGGCACATCGCGCAGTCTAAGACTTATCGAGGTTTACCGCAGCAAGAACATCAGGAACGTTTGTAGAATTAATATCTTGCCTATCATTAAGAAATTATGACCGACGTGCTCGTGACAAGATTGTGGGAATTGCCTTTCTCAAGGTCCAGGCGCCCAAAGGCTGTATAACTCCTTGTCTGTCGGGTCAAAGCAGGTGACCACAGCTATGTCCGAGCGAATGGTAATTTTACGAGGAGTGTTCAAATTGATTGGCAGACTCCGGAGTGTGGGTCGCAGAGGTTCGTCCATGCGGTAGAAACTGGCTCCAGACTCTGATATAGTAGTTGAAGTTGGAGAATTAGTTGCATGCTCCTTGACGTGCGCAATCAGTACAGAAAATTGGAAGTTCTCCTATGTGCGAACCTCTGCGGAATGATGTCTGCGACTTCGCAATTCTGGGGTTACCGGGGCACTGCCCATTCCGGAGCTGTTGTCTAGACACCAAATTTCAACATAGGAAAGAAAATGTAGAAGATACTTCCGACCGTAAAGCTTATTTCTTGATGCAGAGAATGGCTGTTTAGCTGACATATTGTCCTGTGCCTATACAAGCCGAAACTTCTAGGGTTGTGGTATGCGGTTGGTGGCGTGTGTGACATTTGACGCGTGACACTAGAGATAACGCGACTGGTCACACCCGCGCCGTCTGGTCCTGTGGCTCCGATCTCCCTTTCGATATTGCCACTATGAACATCTTCAAGAGTCGTAAGTGCAGTTGTTTTTCGGTCTGTATGTTTCTAATATCTTCTGTTATAGTCCTTGGAAAAGTATGGCGTACGTTCGATCTTGCTGGAAGACATGTCCGATGGCCTAACCTTACTACCCTCAGAGGACCCCAATGCTGCCGAAGTCGTCAAGATCGAGATGGGTCAGTTGTACCTTGTCAGGCCGGGCAACATCCGGTCATCAAGGGAATGCATGTGCGAGCTGTGTCGGTTCATCATATAAGGGTCCCTGATTTCACTGCAGATACAACGAGGCAATAGCGACCATACGCCGTGTCCCCGCACTCGACCACAATTTTCAGCTAGTCATTACACGAGTATATGAAGATGGTGATCAAGAACTTCTCGAAGATGAAGACGAAAGTGCGTAAATCTATTGAATACGTCATCTAATACAAGCTCTTACACGTAACGAATTATAGCTGATGAAGAGAGGGTATTCTTGATCAGTGAAGAACTTGAATTCCGTTCTGGAGTGACGGACGATGAACCAACTTTCATTTGGCGCGACCTCGATGGGGATGTCGACGAATTATATGAATTCGTAGCCTCAGGGACCAACGAACCGACTCGTGCATTCTTTGAGACTTGCATGTACCGCGCCATGTACGAGCGCAAGTACAAGGCAAGTGCGGATAACACAAAGGACTCTGACCTGGATCAGTTTATATGGCGGTCAGCGCTTCTCGTTATGTCGCCATTAATCGCTCCCCTGATAACGTTTCTAGACCTGTCACAAAAGCTAGGGGCAAAGGCGGTAACCGGAAGTCGCCGAAGAATCAACAAGACTCCGGAGACCTTCCATCAGACTCTGTGGATGACTCCGCGGTCCAACCACAAGCGATGCCAACTAAGCCAACAAGCCCAACGGTGAGGGCCTCCTTTGCGAGCTCCTCACTTCCAACAGTTACTTCCCAAGAAGGCCATGTTTTCTTCTGGAACCTGGAAGCAGAGGGCTTTGTTGCTGAGCGCGAAGAAGTTGTTGTTGCCAAGATCGTTGAGCGCACCGGAAACTTCAATTATTGGCTTATAGTCACTGATGAGGATGGCGACTTCGTTTCCCACAAAATATCTTCGGATATGAACCCTCGCTGGGCTCCAAAGACGTCATCCCTGACATGGAACTATGCCAACGGCGGCAGATATGATAGTTGGGCCCTGCAACTCGCGTCTACAGAAGCATACGATGCGTTTAAGACGGCCTTCGCTCAATGCCTGTGGGAAACATTGCATGGCGTTGAATTTCGAAAGGCCAAGGTAGAATCTCACAATTTCAATATTTCAAGTGGTTTACCGTGCATATAGCCTGATGAGCAAGCCTACGTCATCAGTTCAACGACTGAAGATGTGGAAATGCGTAACGTGGAAGATGAGGACGAAGACGAAGAAGAGGTTGAGTCGGAACTTGACCCTGATGAAGGTACGTGGATTCTGCTATCGCATACAGGAAACCCCTGAGTGGCTTCTTAGAAGCAAGCGAGGAAGAGGAGGAAGAAGAGGAAGAGGATGTTGTTTCTCCACTACCACAAGGGGAACGCAACTCGCAATTAACGATCGGATATAAGGGCGATCGCTCTTATGTTGTCCGTGGAAATAATATTGGTGTTTTCAGTCACTCCAGAGATGATCAAGTGAAGTACTACGCCACTATTAGTAAAATTTCTACCCCGAAGGGCAAAGAATTCAAGCCGCAAGAGGTATTTTAATCCCTCCACATGATGTCAGTACTGAGATCATCATTTTTTCGTGCAGGTCATGTTGCACGATCAAGACACGAAGATGGTCCTCAAGAATCCCTCGGATCCACACTCGTTGTTCAGCATGGACATTGAACGAGGCAAAGTGGTCGAAGAGTGGAAGATCCACGAAGACATCAGTGTTGATCACATTGCCCCCGACAATAAATTCGCTCAAACTACTCGCGAGCAAACTCTTGTCGGTGCTTCTCACAATGCGCTGTTCAGAGTGGATCCACGTATCTCTGGCAACAAGATGGTTGAGAGCCAATACAAGCAATACGTCAGCAAGAATAAATTCTCTGGGGTCGCTACAACAGCCAGCGGGAAGTTGGCAGTGGCAAGCGAGAAGGGAGATATCAGACTTTTCGATACAATTGGGAAGAATGCGAAGACAGCTTTACCACCTCTCGGTGATCCCATTCTTGGTATCGACGTCACTGCTAGTGGCCGGTGGATTGTTGCAACAACAAAGAGTTACCTCTTGCTCATCGACACTCTTATCGGCGAAGGGAGATACGCCGGAAATCTGGGTTTCGATCGTAGTTTCCCCGCTAACGCCAAGCCTATGCCGCGAAGGCTTCAACTTCGTTCTGAGCACGTTGCATACATGAATCATGACATCAGCTTCTCAGTTGCCCGGTACGTGCCATTAGGAGTTACGGAGACCCTGACTGACTTTACCGAAATGCTAGCTTCAATCAAGGCGAGGGGCAAGAAGAAAATGCCATTGTCACAGCGACGGGGCAGTATGTCATCGCATGGGACTTCGCGAAGGTTAAGAAAGGACAACTTGACAAGTATGAGATCAAGAAGTACGAAGACATGGTCGTGCAAGACAATTTCAAGTTCGGGGATGACAAACAAATCGTGAGTAGTCTGGAGTCTATGAAGCAGCGCACTCATGTAGATTATTGCAGATCGTGGCCCTTCAGAACAACGTCCTTGCGATCAACAAGAAGAATCTCAGACGGCCCACAAGAACTTCGCTTGCTCCTATGTCCAGTCTTCAGAGTCGGTCGAGCATCGTGCATAGTCCGTATTAGACGGTGTTTTCTCAAACGCAATTGTTGTGGTAGTTGTATGTATTGCGGATTGTATACCTGACGTGTTCGGTAACGCAGGAGAGGTGTATCGCAGAAGTTCTCTAAATATCTAAGTGAAGATGTATATAGTATTCCTTTCAAATTCTCTATTTCTTCTCGTTCGAAGTAACATCAGCTTTCGGTCTGTCGCGGGTATCAACATATCTCCAAATTCCAAGATGCCACATGATCCGAGGTATCATAAGACTAAATCCAAGGACAATGGTGGTCCAAAGCATCGGGCTCCACTGTGAAAGAATCCATCTCTCATCTCCGAGAGCCCACAGTGTAACAACGAGGTGCATGCAGTCCCCCATCAGAAGGGGGATCATGAGTGCAAGTACGATCTTCTCTTGTATAGCGGGATGCGTCGAGAGATGTTTCCGGATGGCGGTTAATACAAAAAAATTAACGACCCCCATGAGCGCACAAACGTGAGCTAGTTGGATCACAGTCACGATGGATGCCTTTGGAAGGCTAGCAGGTGGGGGATTATCCGCTGGCCATGGTGCTTGGGTATTGTGCGCCTGTCGGGTGATCATTGGATATTCGATTGAAGGAGAAGACTAAGACACTCACTGTTTCCGGGTCGTGAAGTGCTCCTATGAATCCTAGTATCGTCAAAGCAGGTTCGTAGAATGCGAAAAGCGCATAGTAGAAGTCAGGTATAGCAGATGCCGACGGTTGCATTGGAAACACAGAAGTGATGATTACAGAAGCTGCTGGTATTAACGCAAGATTGTTGCGCAGTAGCTAGTTGACTCGGAGTCTGCAAGCGTGTGATGGACCAAGGTGGACCTATAGAAGGCCGCCGCGTTAAGCCAACGGGTCAGATAAGGAGAAGGCGTCTTTCTAAGGCTCCCAAGTATTTTTTGTGTTCCCTCAGTATTACTTATATGCCCAACCCGGGGCCCGGGGAACAGAATGGAAGAAGTGTAACACGTAAAACATCGAAGACGGTTTCAACAAAGCTGGGATTATCGTAGTACGTAACGTAACAACTTAGCTTCTGACGTTGCTTAACCGGCCCTAAATATAACTAGTTTTCTCATCGTGCAGTTTGTGTTCGTCTTCCATTCTTACAACTTCAGGTCTATCTTAAACCCAGGTGGGCAGCTAATCAACCTTCGATGTTGACCCACTAAATGGCGAGGACCGAGACGACTCTTCCGCGAGAAGATGAGGGTTATAATGCATGACTTGCTTCTGGGTGTATATCCACTTCTGCAAGCCTGTGCTTCGCGCCTTTCTAACATTTTTTAACTGTCGTATCACGGTAGACTTCGTACAATGATTAATATGCATCGATCATGATTTATTGATATGAATCGTGCTCAGCACATGTTTTCATGCAAGACTTTAGCTTGTTCGTGACACCCAAATACAGTACGATAACTTAGATTCTAGAATACAAAGGGGATTTGGGTCTAGGTATCAGTAATCTCTACTTCCTATAAACATGAAATCAGCCGCTCAATAGACCATTCAGCTGTTTTCGGGCCTCCTCCATCACCCTCTCCGCTTCCTCATCCTCCAGTTGATCTTGTGGTGTCTGCCACAAAATTCAGAGCAGTCACTTAAGAGGAGAGCATGACATACCGGTAGTTCAGTTCCAACTGAGCCAGCTAGCCCGAGTTTCCCATTAGTGAGATCGAAAAGAACCTTGTCAACTTCAGCGTCTGCCTCTTCTTCTAGTTCTTCGTCTTCGTCCATTTGTAACGTGTCTTCAAGCATTTCCTCCATGATCCCAGCCTGCGGTGCAAGTCAGATAGTCAGGGGAGCACCATGCAAAAAACATCCCACACCTTTGTCATTTCCATGCTCATTTCCCGCATCGTTTGACTTATCTGTGGTAATTTGACAAGCGAGTTGGATAGTTTCATAATTTCCGTGGACTTCTGCAATGACCCTGTAACTTTGACCATGGCTGCAGAACCGTAGCATGTAAATCAGCTATAACTTCGAATTAAGAGTAAATATTCGCTCACCCAGCTGCTGCTGTAGCTGAGTACCGATCGATCCCAAGCGCGCTTTGCTAACAGACAATCTGTCTTTCTGCTTATTACTGCGGACGACCTCCTTGGCGAGGATACGCGCAGACTTCACGTCTCCCTTAGCAGCGAGTTGCCTCACCGTCGTGCGTGCTTTTGCAGTCGCAGCTTCAAGCTGTACCAGGGATTAGCGTGGGATGTGAGCACTGCAGAACAGGGTGCCAACCTGCCTCATCTCCCTGTCCAGCTGTCGGCTTTCTGAACGCAGTTTTCCTTGCCATGCACGCACTCTCTCTTCGGGTGTCGGTCCATAGAGAAAGCGGTTAATGGTCTGCATGAGAGGTTGAGTGCTGTGATAGCTCAGCTTGAAGTAGCAGAATGTTGCCTCTTTCGGTTTTCAAGGGTGTTTCGGGCTTGGCACAATGGCACCATCACCTTCCGAGACTTTCTTGCCTACATGTAGTCGAAAATCGTTTCGTGGACTTTTCAATATCGCGCTGCACGGATGTCATCTTTCTGGAGGTTTTGAATCACTTGCCAGATCCGAACAAGCTTGCACTAGCGGCTGACATGGCGGCTGACAGCTTCAACAGAGCATATAAACCACCCTCTTCCAGCATGGTCCTCCGGATCATCTTGGCTGCTCACTACGGAGGTGCAACAGTAAATCTCAACCCTAGATCTGTGCAGGTTCACTTTGCTCGTAATGTCAATCCAATGGCTCCTAAGTCTCTTCCTACTTCCGTCTTTTGCCTGTGCCACCATAAAACCTGTGTCCCCCGGCCCTGGTGACGTGTTCAGATCTGGATCACCCTGTCCCATCTTTTGGAATACCGACCCCGCCCAGCCATGGAGAAACGCCACCATCTGTATGCAATTTGCATCCCCTCATCCTATTTTTCTGTTGACATTGGTTGCTACACAGACCTCATGTGCGGCTCCAACTTGAACATGTCTATAGTCACGACCGTTGTCGGGCACCTAAACGGGACTGACTTAACATCGTATAACTGGACGTGCCCTGACGTGACACCAAATGCAGCCATTTACTTCTATCAGGTATGGTGCATAGCCATGCGGGTCGCATATGGTCTTTTTACTGATAGCGGTATACTAGTTTACGAATAACGAGGACTTGACTGGATCCACTTGGACCTCTCGATTCACAGTATGCACACTGGTAAATCTTCTTCGTGCAGAAGCTGATTGTCGAGTTTTCAAGATTGCTTCACCTTCTGGCAATACCACTCTCCCTGAAAACAGCAAGCAGCCTGGTGGGGATCCTATTCCGTGGGGCGTTGGACATCTTGTATCCCTCAATAGCACAATTCCATCGAGCCCAACCATTTCACCTCGCAGCCGTCCATCACCGACCCGTTCATGCGAAACTCTAAAACATCAATGCACGACATCCATTGAACACGCTTCGTCCTCCGATACTAACAATCCCGCTACTCCCGCTCCTCTTCGACAACGCATGATCTCGCGCCCCACCGTAATAGACCAAGGCAAGCTCACGCGAGAAAGAAGACCTGCAAGCAGAGGCAACCGCGGAGGCCCTAATCTGAGCGTGCATTTCCTATGTGCTCTTGCGACGCTGTGGTTGGTGGTCCTGTAGATCAGGGACCTAGATATGACTACACAAATACTTGTACTACTACCTGCCCTGTCAAAATAAGTAATAGAGAAAAGAGACTAAACATCTACAACGAAGAAGTAAGAGTGCACTATAAACAAAAATATGAACACGATGATAATATGATATACACACAGATTAAAGCTGCGGTCCAGTCTTGATCTGATTGACTAGCGCTTCCCAGTAGCTCCAGTCCGAACCGTCTACTTCTGTCATAAGACCAGGATCCGCAGCTATTGTATTGTTGTTAGGTCCCATCCAGCCTGACAAATCAGCACCACCAGCACCTCCCCAAGAAAGAGCAGGCATGCCAGCTGTCGCATCGACCGCAGGACCCCCACCAAAAGTACTGCACCAATGATCCAAGAGAGACTGAGCAGCGGATTCTTCCTCCCCACTCGGACTGCCGCTGCCAGCGGGTGAGCTGAGCGTACCGTCGTTAGATCCATTGTGCTGCAGACGTTGCATAGCGGGGGAATGCAAGTAAGGAGGTGATGTTGCGTATGCTACAGGCGAGGAGATCGTGGGAGACAGGGTATTCGGCGACGGTGTACCCATCGTGAAAGTCTGGCGTGTGGATGGAGGCAGAGCAGAACGAGAAGTCGGCATAGAGAGGATTGTGGAATGCTGTTCCCCAGTATGCCCGTTCGTGGGTGAACTTGCTCCATCCACGCCATGCGATGCGCTTTCTGCCATTTGTGATGCGCGGCTCTTGAGGAACTCGATAGTCTTGAGCTCCCTCCGAGTCGTTTCGTCCATCTCACGCACGCCCTCATGGTCTGCCAGGAAGCCATCCAAAATAGTGTGCATCATGTCCGCGTCCTTGCCTTTGTGATGCAAGACTAGATAAATGCCACTGATCATCGCTGTTTGAAACTCCCTGTAGGCGTTGCTCAGAGAATCGCGGGTTTCTTTAGGCATTGAATTGCGGAAGGCCTGGCGAACTTGGAAATCCTTGATCGCGGACTCGAAGCATGCCCTTCGGGAACGCAGGTAACGATCGCAACTCAACTTCCGCAATAAATATGGACGATGGAGGCCGACGCGAACGAACAACACCTCGGTAATGAGGAGGAAGCGGTGAACGGGAATGAATTGTTTCGTCTGATCGAGGGATGTGTCAGGCTCCAACGAAAAGTGAGGTGGTAAGTTGGAAACGAATTTTAAAAGGTCGTCATCCAGCGCCAACACGTCAGAATAATGACTGGGTGACTTGACCTTCTGAAAATGATGTACCATCCGTCCAATAATGGAGGCCAGCTGATGCCTAAGAATGACAAATGTCATCAGTGTAGGGCTTGAAAGGGAAGGTGGATTGCGAATGGCGGCGGAGGAAAAGTCGTCATCGATGTTCAAAGGCGGGAGGGTGCAAGTGTAATCGTCCTGGATAGCATGAGGTCTTCCAAGCACGAGTGCGTAGGAACGGTCGGCGTGATAAAGATATGACCTTCAAAATACCCTAAGTTTAGACCTTGAGGGGGACATTGCATCCTTACCATACGCGACGTCGATTTTCGACCTGAGCAGGGTCGAGTCCCTGTGCACGCTAAATTAAAAAGGGCATAGCCATAGGAAATTTGCGGACTCGCCGTAGGAGCAGCATCACGATGGAATCCAAGTGCTTGAGCTGTTCGTACAGCAGCGCCCAGCTGGCTCCAACATTCCGTAATGCGACGATCAAAAGTCAAGAATCGTGCGCTCTAGCAATTATGTCAGAACGCTGCGCCGCGTAGATGAACTTGCAAACTCACAAGTAAGCGAGTCAGAACGATATCCAGTGAATCCGGTTGTATAGCTGCGGCGATAAGCAGAGAGCGTCGAGCTATCCGAAGACAGGTGGGCATAAAACACGCGATACTCGATCAATGACGTACAAGACCAGTAATATCTCAAAGATGTCACTCTTCTTGTTCGTGTGTCACCAGCAAGATGTTCAGGTGCCAATCGCACTGAAATAGCAAGCACCACGAACAACAGCGGAAGGAAGCGTGCATCGTTAGTATTGGCGCCCACACCGTTGGCGCAAAGAGATGCGTAGGCAGTCCGAAAGTCAGCCTCGCAAACGGGATATCTCGTCCAATTGCTACAATTAAGGGGGGGAATCGTCAAGACTGGACAACAAATAGAGCTTCAACTAACATTGCAGCGAAATAATAATCAATAAGTACGTCGGAAAACCTTTGTGGAGGAAGCTCCTGAAGGAGCTCTGAGATCTTGTGCGGTGATACGCCGCATTCTTGAACAAGACTCTTGAGGTTGTCAGCTGCTGAAGGTTCAGAGTCTTGTCGCACAGACTCGATTATCGATGGGGTCGCTAAGGCTGATTTATGATCGCCGTTACCGGTTCCGTGCTGGCCGGAGGGTCCAGCATTGAGATTAGAAGTGGAATGAGGGGAATCCCACTGTTCTTGATTCGAACTGGCAACGACGACGTTTGCCAGCTAGTGAAAAGGATGTCAGAGAATAGAACCAGCACGACCATCAAAACATTCACTTGCTCCAGAACGGAGGCGGGTGCTACACTTCCTGATGCGCTATTGCCATACCACTTTCCACTGTGGAAAGTACCGCCACTTGGATCCTGCTCATCAGTTATCGAACGATTATCGTCATCTGGGCCGTCAGATGTAGAACTGCGGTGTCTGTCTGCAGCTGAATAGGAAGACGCCGAATTGAAGTATTGGGGCAAAGCCTGCTCGATGATGTGCTCAAGCCTGGCTAAGCGAACACTCAGATCTTGGTCTGTTTTTCCGGGAGTGTATGCTTTGCAAAGCTCAGGTACTTTTCGTGCTATACACTAAGATGATTGTCAGGCGAACGGGAAATAAACAAGAGGAGAGAGCCATACATGAGAGCACGGTATCTGCCGGTCGCACTGTGGGGAATATTTTAGCAATGTAATTTGAATGAGAAGAGTATGGACCAACCTTCTGCTTTCGACGATGACATTCACCACAGGAGAAACTAAGGACAAAAAGGTTCTGAGTCACCCTAAGCGCGCAAGGACAAAATGACAAACCTGACTCTAGATCTGGGTTTCTTGACCTGTATTTGATCGCCATCATCATCCTCGGTCTTTCTCCTCTTGAGACTAGAGGTTTCCGAAGCTGAAGAAGTGTTCTTGACCATGAATGATGGGACCAGACGATGCTCCTGGAAATTGAATAGAAAGATGAAGAGAGTAACAGGCAGATCAATGACTCCGTCTCCGACCTGCACGTGCAAGTGGCACTGCTGGCAAGCCAATATTCATGCATCATGTGCGAGCGCTTAGCGCTTAGCTCTGGTTACCATTGAGCGCTGCGTGGCTCACTGTCAGACGCGTGCAGGCGACTGAAACTCTATCCCAATTGTTCATACAAACTTGTTTCGCATATAATATAATCTGTCTGCCGCAATGTCCTCAACAACACCAATCGACTCCAACGCTACGGTCACGATGGAACAACCTTCCTGGAAGAAAACCAAACTCTCCTTGGAGAGACCCTACAAGGATGATAAAGGAGAGCGCATACCTGTCCTTTTAGACATAGCTCCAGATGGAGTTCGAGTATTTGAGCCGTATGTCACGAAACCGTTGCCATATTCTATCGCTAACCAAGCACCAGTCCGCAAGATCCCACCAAACTCTTGGGTGAAAACTTGAGACGCATATTCATCGAGCGCGGCGTAGATTTTTTCGAGCGCCAAGATGCCCTGAGGGCTATCGGAGACTTGTCCATTCCTCAAGCCCTAGATACCAAAGATGACAGAGTCGAACCAGATCAGCACGAGGAAGTCGTCTCGAAAGCACACATGAACGCAGAAGAATTATTCAAAATGCGCATGGAAATCATGCCCCAGCTCTTGTATGTGATCCTCCAGGCGGCAGCGTCGGAAGTCTTATTCGCAAGCTAGTACTGCACAAGGAGAGATGACGCATGCCAGGGAGCTGCTTTCGTCGCTATTGGCTTCTCCTGCATCATCTGATCCGTCTCCTGTCTCTTCCTTACCTTCTTCTACATTAACTGCAAGTATAGTTGCGAAGCCTCCGCCTATACCTTCAGTAGACGCGTTCAATGCTCAGCTAAATATCGGTGGAAAGGACGAGGCTCTGAGAAAAGCTGGGAGTATATTTAAGGCCGCCGCCAACAACCTAGAGAGAAGCCGCCTCCGAGGTCAAAGGTACTGGGTCGATGCACTCAAGACCCGGCGTGCCAACTGGGGATTGGTGCCTGCACCCCTCCCATTTGGTGCACCCACAGGTAAGGGTGCTGATAAAACGTCAAAGGACTTCTTTGTCTCTTTCGGACTTGAGGAATGTAAGCATCTGACCATATTTACTGTCTTGAAATTAACATGTGTCCAGCCCCAGCTCACTTCAGACGAAGAGCGGTAGGACACATGGCAACATATGAAACTTCATCACACGTTCTTGTATTTCCTCACCGTCAGCGAGTCCGCCTTCAAGTTTCACTTATTCTCACCGATTCCAGCGGCCTCTTTCGCACTGCTTCCAACAGCATAACAAGCCTATCGGATGCATCATTGGAAGATTCACTTAAAATCGCGCAAAGGGAAATGGTTGAGGAGGAGCTTTTCTCTGTCTTGATCAAGGAGGCTAGCACCCTACCAACAGCGTCAGCGCGAGTGGCCGAGCGGCTGATCGTCATTGACGCCGCCCAAGGAATGGACCTTAAGTTTGAACTCGTGAGTTATCATCGCTGACCGAGATGTGGCGCTCAACTTGTGTAGGTTGACGGTGATACTGTCAATGCTCAAGAAACCAATAAGAGCGATGAACGTTTGTCCGCTACCTGTAATCTCATATACTTCGCGCTGCAGGGACTCCTCCTGTCCCTGCATGCTTCGCAGAAATCTCAGCGCCTATCATCAGCCAACACACAGCATCCACCCTCCACCTTTCCCAACAAGGCTCCTTTGTTACAGCCTATCATCGACCTCCTCCAATATCAGGTATTCTGTGAGAGAATCAAAGTCGAGCTAGATAGAATGGTCTCTGCCTTGCTCAAGGCTGGTATTCCATCCTCATTACGATTCGACGCTGTAGGTGAGAGTGGGCACCAATTAGTGGAGCAACTTGTCGCCAATGAAACGGCAAGAAGGATTGGGGGCGAGGCTCTTCTCCGTATCGATGTCAGGCAAGTCGCGATGTGGAGCACATCTCTGAATATATATTTACGTTCTTCACAACAGGCAAACTCTTCGCTTGACATTCCTTTCGCCATCATCTCTTACAGCCCATTTGCCACAAGCAACGCTCCCGATTGCGTCCATACCTCAGCTGGTGCAGCTTCTCTCAGACGAAGTCGAGAGGTGCCTTCTCAATCGGTTGTGCGAAGTGGGCTCACAGGTTTGTGAACGTGCTGGTGCAACGTGGTTTGTGGATTTCGTCAGTGGCAAAGCGGTCGGAAGATGGGAAGGAAATATATTGTGGGTATTAATATTGTTCTTCCTCTTTCCAGTATGAATTAAGGATATTTCCAGGAACTTCCGCATCATATTCGACAAGGATTTTGCCATTCATTCATCGGCATACCGTCTGAACAGAGCCAGTCACCAGTTATCATTACTAGAAACATACACTCCTGAGACCTCAATCTCTCTCGTAGCATGGCTGCAAGAGCTGCTTGAGAAGACCATATCAGAATCTTAAAAATGTTTCTGGGCCATAATCGTGTTGCATGATATCATAAGCATGACCTACTGCTGGTGGACATACAGTGGATGAAAATGTGAACGTAGAAAGGAAGCGAGAAGACGAATTTTTTTTACTCGTCGTCGTCGTCATCGTCTTCGGCAGCAGCAGCCTCGCCTCCTGAAGCCTTGAAGGCCTCGATCTTCGCCTGGATGCGAGCTCTGCGCTCCTCCAGCGTGAGTTTGGACTGCTTGTACTTGAGGGCCTCTGCCTTCCAGTCCTTGGTCTTCGTCGTAGGCTGGAAGGTGGGGTCCTCACGAATGGCGGCGTACGCGTTCGTGTAGATTTCCTCCATATCATCTGAACCAATATCATCTGCAAGATATGAGGAGAATTGCTTCTTGAAACTGAGCGAAACCATAAATATCACGCTTTATGTCCGCATAGAATGGCTTACCGCTCGTCATCTTCCTCTTCGAGCGACTCCATGTACTCAGCGATGTGGCCACCAAAGATGTACTTCTTGAGCACTTCACTGTCGAGCTGCTTGCTCTCTGGGTCGTACCCAGGGAAACGCTTCTCGGAGTGGGGGATGAATATACCACCGTCACTTGCGCCCTTCATTGCGCCGAAAACACGGTGGCCAGTAGAAGTGCGCTTAAGACCAACATCAAGGTAGCACTTGAAGGGTCGTGGAGCATCTTCATCATCCAATGCCTCAGTAAATGTCAGGGAACCGTCAGGCTCTGCAACACCCTCATATTTATCGGCAAGACCCAGTTTGGACAATGCACGGCGAGCGCACAGTAGACCAGTTGCGTATGCTACAGTATCCATCAGACATCATGTAGTGGATTACGGGAAATAATCGTACCAGCAGTCCAATTAGTGAGACCGTGGTTGATCCCGTATCTTGGCAGCTCTTGTGACCGTGCAGCGGTCAAGACGAAGTCACCCTGTAGACGTGCATACACGATCTGGACGATGATGTCCCTGTTCGTGAAGCGTACTACTAGACGGTATTTTGGTGCGTTGCTTCCGAACTGTTAGAAAATGTCGGCATTCTTCATACGGCGACAACTCACTACTTGTTTTTAGCCTGGGTGACGAGGCGCTTGCGGGCATAGTCTGAGTAGACCTTAGCACATGCAATCAAGAAATACAGAAGTTGCTCACAGTCGGTCTTTCCCTCTCTTCTACGGCGGTACTTCACTTGGAAGCGGGAGAAGTAGGGACCGGACTTCACGTTTTTGACGAACGGCATCTAGTAGGAACTGTTAGTTGACTGCACATATGGTTATCGTCCATCCTGGGCAGCTATCGTCCATCCATCAGGAGCTGGCCATCTTTGAACAACCCGATGATTGGAAGCAGTCATTCGGGACCATACGGTGCCCCAGGACGGTGAACGGACATAAAGACATACCTTGAGGGATCTTGAGGACGGCGGGGACAGCGAGTACACCCTTTCAATCAAAGTTTCTGAGAGCGGTTGTTTACCTTTGTTGATTTCCTGTATCTAGTAACTTGTTAATTATTTTTATCAGTTATCCATTTGAGTGATAACCCATAACCCAGACTTCTCATTGCACCACCATCGACGCATCATGGACTCACAATATTCTCAATTCAGTCAACAGCAACAGGCTTATGATGTTAATCCTTACCACCAGCCTTACCAAGGTCCCATGTATCCTTTGCCCGGATCCTCCTCAAACCACAGCGCACCTGTTCCAGCGAATGCGTACGAGTATGATGTGGGCATACTTGCGCAACAGAGTGTCTATGTTCCCGGGGCTATGATTGACAAGCGCGGAGGCGCTGGTGGGAAACTCGCAAAAGGTGGAAAGCGCACTACTGTACTCCGTAAGGGTGGTGGAAAGGTCTGGGAAGATCAGACTCTTCTCGAGTGGAATCCATGTGAGTGTGCCACTTGATACGAAAGTCAGCCACTGACACCCTTTATCGTAGCTTGGTTCCGCTTGTTCGTGGGAGATCTTAGCAACGATGTCTCAGATGATGTCCTCGCGAACGCCTTCAATCAATACACATCTTTCCAGAAGGCCCGCGTCATACGCGACAGATTGAGCCAAAAGGTATGAAAGCTCCCTGTGCTCTACAAACTTTGCTGATGAGACATTATTAGGCCAAGTATGGTTTTGTCGCCTTTTCAGATCCAGAAGATTTTCTCAAAGCCTGGAAAGAGATGGATGGTGAGAAATGCTCTTGTTCAAGTTGCCGCACTCTCGCTGACAAACATGCCTCAGGTAAATATGTAGGTAACCGTCCAGTCAAGCTCAAGAAGGCGGATGATACTGCTATTCGACCTGTAGAGATAGGGCACCGAAAGGCTAGACAGCTCGAGAAGGACTTGAAGAAGAATAGGAGCAAGCCTTATTAATCGATCGCCGCTGTGCGGACGACGTGGCCGGTCTGCGAGGACATTGCCAGTATGTTTTATTTCTTGATACTGGAGCGCAGCTCACCGTGTTATGTATTTCAACTTTGAAATTATGATAATGGACACCATGCATACTAAAGCCACACACAGTCATAGTGGGTACTGTTCTTTGATCCCTCACACTTCCACTTCGTTTGTTGCATTTCACAGTCAGGCCTCCTATGCGTGCTTTCTTCCAATAGATTTTCGAGCAAGCAAATACGACGTATGATGCTTTCATTGCTGCGCGGCCCATGCTGACAGCACTGATGAAATAGGAAAGTTATGTTCCTCATCCAGCAATATGACATTGATTATAAGGTATGGGGACGCTGTTGTCCGCCTTTGATAAGCCGATCGGCTATCGCTGTAGACATTTTGCCAGTCGCATACGTTAGACCTGTAGACTTCTCTTTGAAAGTTTTGAAGAACAATCACATTGACAAGCAATTGATGTATGTATTGGATGAGGTGTGACATTAGATCACGTGGTTTTAGGCATAATGGTACATTAGTTAGTACTACTAAGTAGGACTGTCTTTTGCGCTGTGACCAGCCATTAGCCACACTAAATCATGGACATCGACAAGCTTTTCAAAGTAAGGGATCGCCTTGGATAACTCTCACGTGCACGTTGTGATGTATACACGTTCCAGGTGCCCAAGCTTCCTGCAGGCTCGAAGCGGAAGATGCCAGACAATCCTACCCCGGCGATGCTGAAGAAGATGCGTCTCGACACTCCCTCGAGTGGAGACTCAGAGGATTCGGCCATGGATGTCGACATGCCTGAAAGCAGCTCGGCTGCTCGCCGACAGTCGCGACGCGCAACTGTAGAAGACGACGAAGGGGTTGACACCTCGTTTGCTCCAGGGGGTGACGCGGACTACTTTGTTGAGGAGGATGAAGAAGGACGGTTCTACGGAGGAGGACTGACTTCGGAACAAAAGCAAATTTTGAGTATTTTTGAGAGTGCTGAAGGAGAGGGAACATCGGAAGATGTGAGCGCATACAAAAGTCTCGCGAATCGCGTAAATATTGACACGACGTGAAGCCAGAAGGAATATCGATCACAAGCATAAGAAGAACGCTACTGAAGTTTGAGCGAGCTGTCAACAAAAACCAAGACCAACGCTCGAAGTATCCGGACGACCCATCAAAGTAATTAGCATTGGACATTGGACGTCTTATGGTTCTAGGACTGATCATACTTATGTCTCTGCAGGTTCATCGACTCTGAAGCAGACCTCGATAGTGCGCTTAAATCTCTTTTGTCTTTGGCACAGTCTCCTGTCCTGGCCTACCCGGAACTCGTGCGCTCGGGTTCTGTCAGTTTACTCATTGGACTCCTTAGCCATGAGAACGCCGACATCGTCATTGACGTTGTTGATGTGATCCATGAGCTAACCGACGAAGATGTTGGGAATGAGCTAGAAGATGAGGAGGAGCAAGAGGAAGCCCAGGTGGCGCTGAAGACCCTCATCGAAGCTTTGGTTCGTCCCGACATTTTAGCATGGTTCTGTTCTAATTTTTGGTACCCCATTCAGTTAGAGAATTCAATTCTGGAGTTACTTGTTGATAACCTCTCGCGTTTAAACGAGACGGAAGAATCAGACAGACAGGGTGTCTTCCATATTCTCGGTATTCGTGTCCCGAACGACTCGCCATTCATTACTGACCTACGTTTCAGGCGTATTCGAAAACATGCTTGGCTTTAATCCTGACCTTTCCCTTATACTGGTGTCGAAGACCAAGATGATGAATTGGTTACTCGATCGTGTCCAATCCAAGACCCATGACGAAAACCGTAGTTATTCAGCGGAATTACTTTCTATCCTTTTACAGAATAATGCAGTGAATCGTCAAGATTTCGGCAACAAAGATGGCGTCGAAGTCGCTCTTAAAGTTCTTTCTGTAAGTCGCAGTTGACTATCACAAGCTTTGATATTGATTCCTATGAGGTAGCAATTCCGGAGGCGCGACCCAGTTGATGCAGACGAGACCGAATTTATGGAGAACTTGTTCGACGCTCTTTGTTCTGCGTTGGCCGAGCCTGAAGTCAAGTCCTTGTTCCTCGCGAGCGAAGGTGTTGACCTCATGGTTCTTATGATGAGGTGGGTGCATCATTGGGACGTTGCTGCAATGCTAACATATGCCGTTGGTAGAGAGAAATTGCAATCGAAATCAAGAGCAATTAAAACTCTTGATTATGCGATGTCTGGCGCAGCAGGCACCGTAATTTGCGCAAACTTTGTCGAGGTCCTTGGACTGAAAACGCTCTTTGCTGCTTTCATGGGCAAGGTATAGATGCAATGGTTTGTCCAGCATGGCTCAAAGTGATTAAGCCTACTCCACAGGTTTCAAAGAAATCTAAATCAAATGCGCCTACAGCAGCTTCCGAAGATACTCCACATATCCTTGGCATTATCTCCTCATTATTTTCAAACACTCCATCGGACTCTCCAGATCGAATACGTCTGCTTGCCAAGTTTGTGGAAAATAACTATGAGAAAGCTGACAAACTACTCGAGGTGCGGGAAAATGCTCATAATCGCCTGAAAGTTGTGGACGCAGAGATAGAGGTGGAAAAAAAGGTATGTGCATTGTATATTCTCTAACGAACCATCCGGTTGGAACGCTGAATGCGCAGGAAACCCTTGCTGGAGGTGGTGAAATTGAGCCAGAAGACGAGGATCTGTTTTATCTACGCCGACTGGAAGCCGGACTGTTCACGCTGCAGACAGTCGATTACATCCTCGCATGGGTAGTCATGGAAGACGATGGAGTGAGTAACATTTTTAACAACATGCGATGGCTAAGTTGAGTAAAACTCCAGATTCGCGGCCATGTCACACAGATGCTTGAACGCAAGAACCAATCCTTGAAAGATATCATCTCAACCCTTCAAATATACCGCGACAACCTCGACGTTGACATTCAGAGTAACGGTGCAGCCACAGATCACGCTCCAGAAGGCGGAGCACTGTCACAAAAGGAGATCCTTCAACATCTTATCGAGTTCCTGCATGAATGTTCATGACGGACACGAGGCATTAAAATATATAGCAATATATGCGTAGAGTATAGTCGTGTGGCCTCCTATGCGGCAGTCAGTGTAGCGGACGCGAAAATCATTTCGAGTGCGCCTTTTGTTTTAACCAGTTCTTTTTGAAACCGAATCTCGGCAAGGACTTTCTTTCGAAGTCGCATGAAGAGCGAATCGATGAGCGGTGACTGTCCAAGCACCAGCGTGTACATTTCTGCATAGATAAGTCAAGTCAGCAAAAGTGCAAGACAATCAATCACGTACCGATCACTAGACTTGAGACATCGCACACCATTTCACCGAAACGGGGATCGGTGACATGTTTCACGAGAAGACGCAAGACTGGTTCCAAAAGGACATCATCTCGACCTGCCAATGCGCTTCGAAGGCCGTCGCGGTGGATCAGCTCTTGTATGAGAGAGAAAGTTGTTGTCGGTGGGACATTCTGTGAGGTGGATTAACTATCTAATCGCCTAAATATGAGGAATGAGCATTACCTTTCTGAGCACCGAATCCAAAGCTGCTGAGTATTTAAACCCTTTCAAAAGCCTGTCGTACTCTTTCAGATGCCTTGCTCTTCTGCTTTCGATTCTCAACTCGTCCACGTCTCCAGTTGGCTTGGGCTTGATTTTAGACTTCGTTCGTCCTTGACCGATTGCAGGAAGGGTGCCTCCTAAAAATGTCTCGAAGGCCCCAGATTTCAAAGCAGCAGTGAAGGGCTGATCCGCGCCTTCTGAAGCTTTTGGCTGTCTCCGTCGGACAGAGAGCGTGCCATCAGACATTCCCGCAGCGATATGTGTTTCATCCGGCTGTGCAATTTGTTAGCACGGGAACAGGTAAGAAATTGAAAATCTGCATACGGAAATAGCAAGACAGAGGACGGGTGCGGGGTAGCGCATGGTATGCACGACCTTGTACGAGCTAATATCATAAACCTTTACCATGTGATCCAAACTTCCCGTTAATAGACGACCTGCAGAGCCATCAAATGCGAGCGAGGTGATAGTTTTCTGATGATTCGAAAATGCACGTAAACAACGGCCACCAGCGACCAAGTCCCAGAGGCGCAGGATAGGGCCTGCAGTCGATAATGCCATCGTACCAGATGGGAACATTTTGACTTGCTCGACTGGTACTGCATTTGAGGTATCTCCACCCATTATCATCTCGCACTGACTGGTCCGCGTGTCAAATAATCTCATGGTCGCGTCGTAAGAACCAGTGAGGATTAGGTGCGGATTCGACGTCGAAACTTCACCAGAACGAACGTAATCGGTGTGAGCATGGAAGGTGACCACTTCGACTTGTGATGGGACATCCCATAATTTTACGGTGGTATCGTCTGAACACGAGAGTACTTGCGTGGGTGCGAGAGCGGAGAATTTGGTAACATGTACCGGTTGCTTATGCGAATCCAGGGTGCGAAGGATGGCGCGTGAATTGATGTCAAAGACCTGGGAGGAGACGGTCAGGGATGCACAGCGAAATATAATATGCGCAATACCTGCACGAGACCTGTATCATCACCTGCAACGACGAGTTTTCCGTCAGGACGGATATTACCACTGCGGGCAACATCCTTGAAGCGCGAGATTGTCTTTGTTACTTTCTGGGTTCGGGGTGCATAAATCTGAACACGGGTTGCTGCTGTTACAGCATACCTGTGAGGTTTAGAGGGAGAGAATTGTATGGAGGTGACTGGAGCGTATTCTTTGATGAATACTGGGTGTTTAAATTGACGCCAATACCTTGATTCTGGACTATGCTTGGCTGCAGCTGGACGAGCATGCCTCTGTACGACTACTGGCTGATAGTCCATGATAGCATGAAGCAGATTCTGATGCTGTCGGTATTCGGATGTGCAAGATTTTTGTATCCCACGAGATGATGATCTACTGATCGATACATAAAGATCAAAGTCCTTCAAGATCTCTCTTACCTCAACTTCTATCTCCTTCGTCGGAAGCCCCCTTTCTTTTTCTCTAGTCCTTTATTATATCTCTTTGAAATGCTTCTTTACGAGGACATCATCTCCGGCGACGAGATGTTTTCTGATGCGTTCCCTATGTACGCTCGATCATCTTGGCGCTTGAGCCGTGTTACTGACTACTAAAAAAATCAGGAAACATGTAGACGGCATTGCCTACGAAGTCGATTGCCAGATGATCGTCGTCAAGGATGGCGATGTCGATATCGGTATGTGCCCCATTTTCATTCTCATTCGCCCGATCGAAAGAACAGAACTTATCTATTTGCAGGTGCTAACGCCTCAGCTGAAGAACAGGAAGAGTCGCTTGAGGACGGAGCAACAACCGTCAACAACATCGCCCATTCCTTCCGTCTTCAAGCTACC
>QFEX01000119.1:56287-73514 GCA_003316505.1 Suillus alpinus
ATCTGTATTACGTTGAAACGAGTTCGGTCATATGAGCCCGCTGAGCAATTGCATACCTTAAGTAGCCAGGTTGGCTTAAGAAAGATGGCTTCGGTCATCATGGCCGATGGTAGCTCCCTGGCTATGGCATCTTCTACGACGAAGACTTCGATGACGGCAGTGGACGGGACAAGAAAACTCAACGTCTTCTTGCTCGACCAGCGTCGACTATGTAACTATGTGTATGAGAGGAACGATCATCTTTCTTGAACTCCATGTCTGGGTAGGTGAAACTAGGGCGCCTTCCTCGTAATTAGGCAAGATTGGGCGATCTCACTTGGAGTGCTTGTTGGAGCCAAATATGAGAGACACTCCATGCACCAATCTGATTTAGGCAAGTTAGCGTACGCAGAAGCAAAGTAAATCAACACTCGTAATCGTCAGCATTGCCGAGTCAACGAAGAAGAAACTTCTTTTGTATCGGAGCGTTCGATCGTACGTCCCTGTACCGCTGCCGTTCTCCTTGTGCGCTTGTCCAAATGACAGTGGCGTTGGAAGGCGCTGGTGGCTCACAACATAGGCACATGCGATGTGAATGTCAATATTGCACATCAATACTGTGGCAGAAAATCAGTGGCGAGTCCTCGAGAGCTATCAGCACTTCCAATGATATTTGAGACGTCACACTGCCGTGATGAGTTTGCGCTGCAGCTTCCCACTTACTAATGGTGCCGGTGAAGCTTTGCATCATGGCATGGCCGCCATGTGGGAATAATTTTTTGTGCGCATCCGTAGCTGTCCAACGTTCAATGCGTGAGTCGCCATGAGCACTGCATGTCGCTTATGCTTGAGAAGCTGCAGTTTATCGTGACCATGAATCGAGTGTTGAAGGATGGCGAACTGAAATTCAGTAAAATAACATCACACGCCAAAAAAAACACTTTACCGCCACCCACTACGTCGCCTTGCCAGGACTAGATTCGTTGGCCAGCATCCCACTGACAGCGGCCATGCGTTACAGAATGCAGGCCACGACGATTAGTCCCCTGCTCGATGCCAAGTGGAAAAGGACTTGGCTGTCGACAATTGAAAATGCGGACCTGGGAGCCGAAATAGAATGCATGTGTCCATCAACCGAAGCCGAGGAACCATATAGTAAGTACTTACTTATTTAAGCACACGAGTTATACTTACGCGCGGGTAAGTAAGTATCTGGGCCAGCCGTAAGTAAGTATAGGCGGAGGCGAGGAACGGGCGTGCCGCTCTCGGTTCTCACAATTCCTGCAGGTTGCGGTGTTTGACGTCTAGTAATACCTTACATCCCACTGTGTTGAGGCAGCATCAACCACTTTCCCCCACACCGGTGGATTGCCAATTAGTGCAATGGCGGCAGAACGTTCTAGTTCTTCTAGCGGCGAAAAGGAGCACTTGGACAACTCTATAAACACCTCTGTTTGGCATGAGTCGACCTTTTTCGATTCGCAACGTGAAGATCGCATGGTCAGTCCACGCGAGGCCGATGTCGACCAAACAGTCCAGTACGTTGACCGCGATGGAGCACGACATCCGACAGTCGCCCAGTATATGCAGTCCTCGCAAACACCCAGCACATCCACCTTTGAAACGCCCCTCCTCCCTCCAGATTCACCTCAGTTCAGGCAGACGCCCACACACTCCTTATCCCACAACGCCACCCTGAACTACATATCCTCTCCCTTGAACCCCAATCCCTCCCCCCCAGGTTCTCCTCCCACCAATTTGCGGTTTCGGTCGCAGTCGCGTCAAAGCATGCAATTTAACCGCGTCGCTTCAGAGGACTCCCAGGTCCTCGCTGCATCCAACATAACCCCGTTTCCTGTTGGTCAGCGCGGTTCAATGATACTCTATCGTCTAGCTGCAGAAGACGACCGCGGTGCATTGACACCACCGAGGCCACTTCCTAACCGTGATTCGGTCCTCAGCACCTCAGGAGATTCCATTTTCTCACTTTCATACGACAGCAAGTATCCTTCTGGTACTTGGCATGCACGTGGCGCTCTCGTACCCTATGTCTATGACCCAGCCCTTGATGAGCCAGAAGACGATGACCCCCTTGATGATCCTAATGATGACACCTTCCACAGCAATAGCTTCCCTTTCAGAGGTGTGCTAAATGTTGGGGTGCTCCTTCTTCTCATTTTGGCCCTCCTCAGTCTCTTCATCATCTACCCTGTTCTCAGCTACTACTACGATCGCGCACAGAAAGATGTGATAACGGGAAATGTACTCGTCAATGGCACTGGCCAGGTCCCGTTTCTGTGCGTCCTATCACTTCGCTATTTCTTCGCTGTTCTATTTTCTTTCGTGTGATATCAGCCACCTGACTGACGATTGTGCCTGCCCAGATTTCAAATGGCACAACTCATCGATCCTGATACGCCCAGTAGTGCTGCGACCCGGACAGGCTTTGACGGCCTCCCCTACGAGCTAGTCTTCTCGGACGAGTTCAACACACCCAATCGCACATTCTGGCCAGGGGATGATCCTTTTTGGGAAGCCGTAAACATTTGGTACTGGAGTACCGACGATCAGGAGTGGTATGACCCTGCTCAGATAACAACAAGAGATGGGTACCTGAGCATCGTCATGGACCAGATCCCCGAGAACGACTTGCCTTACCGGAGTGGTATGCTCCAGAGTTGGAACAAGTTTTGCTTCACGGGCGGCTACATAGAAGTGTCAATCAGTTTACCAGGCCCGAATCAGGAGACACAGGGTTATGTGAGTGGCTGTGGCGCTGAGCAGGCCTATTAAAGGGAGTAATTTGTGATGTGTGGTACTAATTAATGTATTGGTTTAGTGGCCGGGTGCATGGACAATGGGTAATCTTGCACGTCCGGGATACGGAGCGACTACAGACGGCGTATGGCCTTACTCGTGAGTTCAATTTTTTGAACGGCGATTCAAGTATTTACTCTGCTTCAGCTATGACTCCTGTGATGTTGGTACTTTCCCGAACCAGACAGAGCCGGACGGTTCTGGACCTGCTGCTGCTCTCCAGTCAAATGCCTCGAAGTCCAAGTATAATTATGAGCTATCATGGCTGTCGGGACAGCGCCTCTCGTAAGTCATACCCGACTTTTTCACATATGTTTATAAATATATATATTTCCTCCTTACTGGCGCACATGCTTACTGTTCACGTTCACCATTGGATGCACACCGCTGACACACTCTCTACCCAGGTCATGTACCTGTGCAGGAGAAGACCATCCCGGGCCATCTGTGAATGTCGGCCGTGGTGCCCCTGAAATCGATATTCTCGAGGTCGAGCATAACAAGCTGGGCGCAGGGCAGGTCGTCTCGCAGTCCGGCCAGTTCGCGCCCTTCTCGCACGACTACAACTACTTCAATGACACCCAGGATGAGTGGTATATCAACACGCCTGATATCACAAATGCGAATAGTTATCGAGGGAGTGCGGTGTGAGTGCCATTTTCATTGTGATTTGTGGTTTCGACAATTTTCACATGGCTATTGTTTCTTTGGGGACTAACGCCTCTCTTCTGCCACCAGCCAACAAGCAGTATCTGCTTTAACACTTCTTCCCGATAATATTTTCCAAGAATCTGGCGCGCAGTTCACGACACTCGGTAAACAATTTTGGGATCTCCACCTCTTGGTTTGTCTGACGTTATGCATAGGCTTCGAGTATTGGTCGGATCCCTCAAATCCCTCAGATGGGTATATCACATGGCAGACCGCCGGCGTCGAGTCCGCGCGTGTTGGCGCTGCAGCCCTCGGGCCCGATCCTTTACCAGATGGCACGGGCGTATCGCAGCGACTGATCTCTGTTGAGCCAATGGTGTGTCCTCAATTTTTCCCGTCTCATTCCGCCTGACAAATCCAATCTACCAGTCCATCATCCTCAACTTGGGCATATCACGTGTGTTTAGTTTTCTTCCTCGTAAAAATGTCCACTGACGTCCTTTCCAGCGGATTGGCAAACGATTGATCTGAGCACGATGATCTTCCCTGCTGAGATGCTCGTCGACTACGTTCGTGTGTACCAGCGGAAAGGGCAGAAGAATGTTGGGTGCAGCCCCCCAGACTACCCCACGGAGGACTATATCAACCGGCATATGGATTCGTACATGAGTTCGTCGAACTTGCCGACTTTCTGAAGATGATACTGATGAATTACACCGCCAGATCCCAATCTCACGCTGTGGAATTATCCGAGACCAAAAAACGGCTTGGTACGTTGTCCTCGCGTTTTGACTAGCGTGGCGGCTCATGTTCCTGTTTACAGTATTCCGGCGGGTGCTAGATCGAGCTGTTTCCTGATCCATCCCCCTGATCCAGCACGACCTATACTAACCTAACCTTATCTGCGCATGCAACTATTATACCAGCCAGGGACTATTTCACGGTTTCATCTATCTTATACATTCATCCATTACTTACCACACACTCACTCACGCAACTAAACACTCGCTTGCATAGAACTTTGGACATGCGGGGCGTTACACGTCGTCATACATACATCTACATTTTTATGGGACGGTTGTTGTCACTGATGCTACGATTGTGCGATGTGGGCATGGACAGCTACAAGTGACCACCCTCACTAGGGTCAGCTTGTTTAGCCATGCACTTGCAGTAGCGGAGGAATCTCGTATCATCATCCGGTGAAATAACGAAGTTCAGACGTGTCCCTCAGGTGCGAATGAGCGGACACGAGTACAGCGCCTAACCGGTTCGCGCTATTCGGAGGTGTGACGTGGATGCTAAAAGTAGTCTTCTCCAGCAGAGAAAGATAGCTGTATGATACAAGGTACTAGTTGGATGTAGTGTTGACAGGACTACGGCGCCACTTAGAAATTAGAAATACATGCTCGCCTGACTTGTCAGCGCTTGATTTGCTGCTCGTGACCTTTAAATTGTCCGCTGAGCTCATTTCATAATAGCTCAGTGATCTCTCAAAAGTCATCTGCATATGTATAAACAGCTTGAATTCGGAACGCCGGGGACGTCTTGGTCGGACTAGATTAGTGGGGCCCGGGACTTTGACGGAGAGCTCAAGACCGCAACCTGATAGAACACGAGGTATTCTTGATTGACCTGATCGACACCGATACGGGTGGTGCAGCATGCCGGTATAACCCGATTCTCCAATGATTCTGAAGAACAAGATCCTCAGGACCCCTCACTTCACGACAAGCGTTTTGATATGGATTTGAACCACAGGCACATGTAAAAGAAGTGGTCGCGTAATGGCACAAACTGCCCAGGGCCTGAAAATAGAACGATGGCACCGGAAGAAGTGATTGGGCGCGCAGAGACACACGGGCAATGACACCGTCACATGGACCGATGATAAGATCAGTGCCTTGAAGTTAGTGCCAAGACGCGTGCGTGATGGTGAGATCCTTTGATTATGGGCGCGTGGTAAGCTGATTCAACGGAATGAAGACAACGGCATGGGAATGACCGTACTGTTCGCTACAGCGCTGAGCGCTGATGCATGATGGCCCAGCTGGGGAGCGTATATGGTGGTAGAATGCAATGATTGAATACTCAACTGCTCGTTGTTTAGACGATAAAGAGCACGCGGATCATAAAATGTAAAAACACATGTATCAGAAGTAGATTTCAACAGAATGTAAGCATCAGTCAAATTGAGCTTTAATACTTACGTAACGACCTCTTTGTAGCAGATGTGACAGGAACTGGGAATGGATTGCACATGTGGCAGCGATAGCCTCGACCTCATAAAAAGCAACAGTATGGCTCAGGCCATACGTCTCGGCTCCGACGTTTTCCTGTCCGCCCTCTCTCACAAGCAACACCTGCTAATCGTCCAGGATGGCAGATGTCGATCTCGTCGTGGGTTATGCGGAGGCTACTCAGCATGGCGACCCTGTTTATAACTCAGAGAAAAAGCTCTCTGAGAGCGTGGTTGGTGATTCTCTTGACAACGACTTCGACAGTATCCACGATGGCTTGGAGTTCCCCACTGGGGAGGAAATGCTCACTCTCAGACGTGTATCTGACTCAATTCCATGGAACGCATATCGTGAGTTTGTCTCTCGCCCAAATGTAGCCCGCTGAAGCCGACATTCGTTTCGCAGTGATTGCTCTCGTGGAACTGGCGGAGCGATTCTCTGTGAGTTCATCTTATCGTCTGTCAACCCGTGAGCGCTCACTTGACATCCTTATCAGTATTATGGTATGTTGCACACCTTGATCGCTATTACATCATGCCAATTTTGAATACGTCGCTTTCAAAGGCTCTAGTGTTGTTTTCGTAAGTAGAACTTTCATTACTCACCGATGAATTATTTATACGAATGTCTATCTCCTGCAGACCAACTACATTCAGCAACCCCTTCCTCGTGGCTCCCGTACGGGTGCAGGTGGTGCAACTGGCCAATCAGGTGCCCTTGGCGCTGGTCAACAAATGTCCACGGGCCTGACTACGTTCTATCAATTCTGGTTCGTTCATCTGCCCTTACCATGTTGTTAGGTCCTTGATCGCGGGTTCATTTAGGGCTTACATCTGTCCAATTGCCGGCGCCTATATTGCTGATACGTACTGGGGTCGTTACAAGACAATCTGCTGGAGTGTCGTCATTGCCATGGTGGGCCACGTCATAATGATTATCTCTTCAATCCCTGGCATCATCGGCGGCCGTGCATCACTCGGCATATTTATCTTATCCATGATTGTTACTAGCACTGGCACCGGCGGCTTCAAGTCAAATGTCTCCCCTTTGGTTGCAGAGCAATATAGGATAACAAAATGTTACATTACTACCACTAGTTCGGGCGAGCGCGTCATTGTTGACCCGGCCATGACCACTACGAGAATCTATATGGTGCGCTGGGTTCAACCTACATCTCAAGCTGCCACTAACACCACTCGCAGTATTTCTACCTTTTTATCAACATTGGTGCTCTCATTGGTCAGATCGGAATGGTTTATGCCGAAAAGGTACGTTCCCAAACACTGACCCTGAATCTTCTGATGCGGTACTCTAGTATGTTGGCTTCTGGCTAGCCTTTACATTGCCCACTGTGGTTTTCTGTATCTCTCCTATCGTCCTTTGGTACGGTCGTACTCGTTATCGAAGATCTCCACCTCAAGGCTCCGTTCTTCCGGCCTCGCTCCGCATTTGGCGGTATGCCCAACGCGGACGATGGTCGTGGAATCCATATACGACAATCAAAAATCTCACGTCTGATGACTTCTGGGAAAGTGCCAAGCCCTCTAAGCAGGTTGGCGAGAAGCCCAAATGGATGACCTTTGATGACCAGTGGGTTGACGAGGTCCGTCGTGGTTTCAAAGCTTGCGGCGTGTTCGTCTGGTTCCCGCTTTACTGTGAGTTCTCCCTACTGGACCCTCTTTATCGTTTCCTTTGTAGCTCATTTTGCGCCATACAGGGCTCTGCTACAATCAACTTAACAATAATCTGATCTCACAAGCTGCAACGATGACCACTAACGGCCTACCTAACGACGTTCTGTCCAACCTCGATCCCCTCGCTCTCATCATTTTCATCCCGATATGTGATTTGGTTGTAAGTATCGTCAAGCAACATATTTTCCCTGGTCTCATTATGGCAATCACAGATCTACCCAGCACTCGCTCGCGCCGGTTTCCAGTTCACTGCTCTGAAGAAAATCGCTTGGGGTTTCGGCACGGCAGCTGCATCAATGATCTGGGCCGCCGTTGTGCAGTACTACATTTACAAGACAAGCCCTTGTGGGCACTCCGCTGGAACCTGCGCGGATGCAGCCGGGAACCCACTTGTCTCCCCCTTGAACGTATGGATTCAGAGTGGCTCGTGAGTTCCTTTCCCGAGTTTGCACCCTCTTTGTGAAGAGACGTTGATGGCACATATAGATATGTGCTCATCGCCTTCTCTGAAATTTTTGCATCGATCACGGGTCTCGAGTATGCATTCACCAAAGCACCGAAGAACATGCGCAGTTTGGTCATGTCTGTGTTCCTGTTCACGAGTGCGGCCTCGGCTGCCATTGGCGAGGCTTTCGTCTGTACGTCCTCGTCGTTTTGTCGTCATCTGTAGACGCACATTCACATCGCTTATTTGCAATAGCACTCTCGCTGGATCCGCTGCTCGTATGGAACTATGCCATCAGCGCCATCCTTGCGGGTGTCGGTGGCTTGCTGTTCTGGATTGTCGTTCGTAAGCTCGACAAGGAAGAGGATAATCTCAATAATCTTTCGGATGGGCACTTTGGCAAGGATAAGTGATGGGTTGATACCATTGGAAGATACCATACACCTGGGTGTATTTTTTCTGTTTTACTTCCATGCTTTATGATAATTAAATGATATCCTGGTTTTGTTTCTGTGACTAGCCTCTGGCTCTCAATCGAGCGTACGAATTTAGAATCTGCGGCCGTGGGAATACCATCATGGGTTAATCTCGATCCAGGGGCAGTTGCTTGAAGTGATAGTTAAGGAGCTCGAGCATCATACCGGCAGGACAATAGTTCAACTACTTATGAAAGTAATGTTTCGCCAAAAACAGTAACAACAATGTTATAGACCAGAGACTGAGCTCTCATCATTCCCAGATACAATCAATGCGTTGCGAGAGTCATTCAGGTCATTCAGTAATAAAGTGGGCGCTTCTTGATCAACTCGCGGCTTTCGCAGGGGGAAAGTGCAAAATATAAAGGCAGGTAAGGCCCATATCCATAACATGAGCTCAAGCCCTACGGCAGCCCGGAGCCAGACCACGCTAGGTGTCAACACTGCGTGCAACATCGCTTTCCAGGAATACATGTCAGTGATGTGATGTGAAAAGATGGATCTGTGTAGTACTTACAAGCCGTGAGGAAAATTATCGACAGGAACAGAGAGACTGACGGCCAAGCCATGAGAAGAAGAATGAGATATAGACGAAGACGTGTTGCTGACAGAACCTGCACAATATCAGAGTCTGGGTAAGTAGCACATATTAGCAGATGGAGACTTGCCTCCCTTGACCATGTCCTGTCGCAGGATTGGTATATTGCTATCACAGCGGTGCCGGTGAGAATGCCACCAAGTGCATGAGAAAATGAGACAAGCGCAAGGACATATGAAGGTGTGGTGGCATAATTTAGGACTGATTGCATGGGCGGTGGCGTCGTTAAAAAGACGGCAGTCGTGGCTAAAAGCAATCCACACTAAATGATGGCGCTCTAGATGAAGGATCACGAGCAGGAGAACATGAGTTGGACCTACCGCAAGGTTACTGTTGTTGATTTGCCCTACTAGTTGGTTCATGTGCTTGTCCCATTCTTGGTCGTTGTACTTGGATTTCCAGTGGTGGTCCAAGGACGGTCGGTGAACTGAGATCAGACAAAGAGCTCGAAATAATAACTGAGGGAGAGGACCAAGGAGAGGATGGCGAGATTCTGGGACCTTCCAGTGAGAAGGGAGCGGCATGGTGCTCTCATCGTCTGACATTGTGGAGGTCGCGGCACATGGACAGTACTACGGGCAAGATTTGTACGATTAATTGAAAGACGAAATGTGACTTATATACCTGCAGGCCCGGGGGTGCTGGGACTAGCCACCTAGCTAGTGCGCAAATGGAAGGATTTGCGTAACATTATGATGTGTAGTTCGGCTCACCATAATTGCGACAGGCCTCATGGCCAAGCAATTTGCAATTCAAGGTAATCTAGACGTGTATGGCCACAGTCAACTCTTACTTACCTTGAGTAATAGGCTGCTCAATTCTTGTCGAGTCGAATACCACCCCTCAATCAAGCCGCGAGCATACGAATTTAGAATCTGCAACCGTCGTGCACGACGCGATAGTTCAACTACTAATTATTGGAAATATGTTTCGCCAAAAAACAGTATAAATCATCTACACACATTTGCCGACTGTACCAGTGATTCATGGTCGACTTCTCGTCGTCGAAGTTGCTCCTACGTAAATCTATGGTAGGTAGTGTCGGGCTGAGCTCTCGTCATGCCCAGACTTCTTGATTAGATTACTGCCTTCGCATGGGTAAAATGCAAAATATGAAGGCAGGTATGGCCCACATCCATAATATTGCCTCCAGCCCTAGCACAACCCGGAGCAAGAACCAGTTGGGTGTCAACACCGCGTACAGCATCGCTTTCCAGGAAAACGTGTCAGTATTGTGGTACAACAAAATGGATCTAGTACTTACAAGCCGCGAGAAAACTACATCAGAGTAAGAAGTAGATAAAAATTTGCCATCATTGACCATCTCCTATCGCAGGATTGGCATACTAGTATCGTAGCGGTGCCGGAGAGAATGCCATTAAGTGCATGAGCAAACGAGACAAGCGAAAGGACATATGAAGGTGTGGTGGTATAATTATGGCGTTCCCATTCTTGGTCACTGCACATGGAATTCCATTGGTGGGCCAAGTAGGGTCGGGTGAACTGAGATCAGACAAAGAGCTTGATATAATATCCGAGGGAGAGGAGCTTCTGGGACCTTCCAGCAAGAAGGGAGGGGCGGTGTGTATGGGTGGTGCTCCGAGTCATCGTGAAGGTCGCGGCACATCATGATGGGTGCTGGGGCCAAGAATAGAATAGCCGCTAGTGTGCAGTTCGGCTCGCCATGATGCCGCCCCCCATTGCGACAGAACAACGTACAACTTCAAGTTTTGAACTATACGGCCAGTCAACTCTTACTTACCCTCAGTAATCCTGTTGTAGAGTCGAATATTGTCTAAGCTCATTTGGCAAGTTCGTTCGCACCATTTTTTTTGTCCAACGCGCCATGATCATGCCTGGCAGTGCTCCTCACGCTTCTCTTCGTTTTTGGCCCGCCAATTAAAACGCGTAGCACCAATCCAACTGGAAGCTTGAAGCTTTGACAACGTGTATTTGGCGTGCAGCGCACATGAGGTGGGGATAAACAAGCGCCAGCCTCAGCAGCCACCGGGGTTGTCCTGGTGGCGGTGGCGCAGTGGAACAGTTTAGGTAAGAAATCAAGACGAGACAAAATGGAAGAGAATATTTGATCAGGCACAGTTCTTACTGTCAGCATCAAGGCATCGTGTATCATGCATGGCGGCCTAGCTGGATTCGAATTCAACCGTCACGCTAACGACTGGCATCCCGAACAGTTCGCACCCGAACTTTAGAGCCTGTAAGTCATGCCAGTGACGATATGGCGATTTCCTGATCGCATTTCGTGCTTTTAGGCCCCGAATCTCATTATATATTCTTGGAAGTAATGATCCATAATTAACCAACTGAAGGCATGCAGAAGTACATCTTCTACAGCTGTCAGCTGGTTTTCATATTGAACCAGCTTTCACTAGTTATTCACCGCCTCTACCTGTGGGCTCGACAAATATGGCCATCCGAGAGCCAGAACGTTTCTGGCACAAGCACTATTGATCTGTTTGCGCTGCGCTAGTGACTCACTGGGGGTTGAGTCAGGTGAAAATTTCGGCGAGCAACCGGCCAGAGTTGAATCTATAGCACGCCATAAGTATACTTATATCGAACGCGACTAACACCATCTTCTAGACACGTATCCGAGAAGAACGGGCATCCGCTGAGGAATTATGTGTGGATGCAACCGGCGATTGAAATTGGTATTGGTCAGTTGGCACCTCCTTTGCTCACGCTCCCCTGTCACGACTCCCGTATCTGTAGTTTTCAGCACGCATCGCATGATGGGACTGATGTCTTGCCAACAGCAATGGTTGTCCCTATTTCACGAGTCACACTTCGTTTCGGTTTTGGGGGGAATCGAACCGTTTTCGTAGAGAGAAGCTGGTAGGTTTCGTGACAGAAGTTTATTCCTTCTGAGCTGAATGGAGCACAAGGATTCTTGGGGCCAGCATAAAAACTTGGAATGCATGATAGTAGTCCACCATCGAAATTTTGGATCCTGTCTATCCGCACCGTGACAACTATGGTTGTTGCGGATTTTTTACGCCTCACACTATCGTCTCTACTTCTTGGCATTATGACCCACGGAACAGTTGCATTCAACATGTTAGCCAACGAGAATGTGAGGCTGCGTGTATTTTCCTCGATTCCAACCACTGATTCTTTTCCCATTAGCTGGCCGTGTAAGTGTCATATGTTATCTACGAGGCCAGCAGCAAACTTTCAGGTGTAACAGCTACTGGGGTCAGAATTCATACGGAGCCATCAATCCCGATAATACTGCTCACTGGCAGCAGACACTTTCATACTACTGCAGGGTTAATTTCCTTTTATCTAAAGTTCCGAGTCGCCGCTTGACCCTGAGTCTCGCAGGACAATGTCATTGACACCTTTCCAATAGCCTTCCTTGTCGATAGCTACGCGGAAGGTAATCTCCCGTCGATCGATTTAGCGAATGTGGGTAATTTGTGACCTTCATTCCGGATCGTGCTGACTCTGGGTTCATGTGCAGATCTGCAACTCCGGCAATGCCAATTATTTCCCAGGCACTGGCTTGCTGAATTGCTCTTTTCTTGCCTCGGACATCGAAATGTGCCAGTCGGCGGGAAAGGCAGTCACCATCTCACTTGGTGGCGGAACAGGAAATATCCACTTTCATAACGACGCTCAGGCCGCTGCTTACGCTACGACTATATGGAATCTTTTCCTGGGTGGAACGAGCAAGACACGTCCCTTTGGATCTGCAATTCTTGATGGGTCAGTTAGTTTTTTTGGATCTTCAGACTTGTCCTGAACATAGGGTAGAATCGACATGGACATCGAGGGTGGTTCGCAGACAGGCTATGTTTCCTTTTTGACTGCGCTTCGGAAACTTATGAAGCGGGGCAAGAAGAAGTGAAGTCCATTTCTCTTCTGATGTGACCATTGGTTTATATATTGCTTGCGCAGGTATTATATTACTGCTGGTAAGCCGAAACGCTTTCAGTTGACACTCGTTTGGTTTTCATATCCGACATTTACTCCAGCGCCTCAGTGTCCTTACCCAGACGCTTACATCGGAAATACAATCAACGCAGTGGGATTTGACGCAGTATATGTCCAGTTTTGTCCGTCTTTTATTTCATGGCTCCGCTGTTTTTATGGTTGACCATCACTCACAGACAATAACTATTGCGGTCTGAAGCATTACAACAATCGAAATGTAAGTTACAATGGCTTCTGTCCTGTACTGTATTCCTCAATAAGGTCGTTGAGCACAGGACTGGAACTTTGCCACCTGGTACGTACCGATGTGGCCAGTTCGCATACTTCCTAACCCCTATTAGGGACGAGTGGGCAAAAAGCGTTTCACCCAATCGTGACGTCAAGGTTTATATCGGCGCGCCCGCGTCATCCACTGCGGGGTCTGGTTATGTCAACTCCAAGCGAATTACGACAATAATTCAGCAGACTAAGTCTAACTACTCTTCCTTTGGAGGGGTTATGTTATGGGATGTATCAGATGCGTATGGTGCGTCATAACCTACCCTTCTTCATAGCTTTCTATAATTCTACTGCCTCAGCCAATCATCGCTATGACAAAGCAGTCAAACATGCTTTGAAATCTCACCCATGACGAGGACTGGGTTATCTTTACTTCACTGCGTACCTCGGTGGTTTCCTCCCATCGCCAGGTACCGCAACTTATTAGAAATTGTTTGTTCTAGTGTGTCAATATAGTAAATCTCTCTCTGACTCAGTGTGCCTAAAGTGTCAATTTCTATTGTTATAAGTAACTTCAACGTCAGTAGACAGCAGTATTAATAGATATGCTCACACTTACTGCCTTTGCATACTGTCAGTATCGTCAAAAAAAATTGCAATATGCAATACTAGTACTGTATTATATACATCGCCAAAGATGCGACAGCAGATCCTCAACGGCATCTGTGAAGAGTACGTTTATCGTATCAAGATAAAGAAATTTGTTTTCGTGGTATCCATAGTTTTCGTAGATAAGCGATGTCAAAACTGAGGATCACTTTTAAAACATATGATACGATATGACTTAGTTGTGATACATGCATCCAACCCCAAGCCACTGCCAGTGCCACGAATAAAGTACAGCTGCACGCGTGATTGATGCTGCAGCGCTGAATCGTCGTTGCCTCCGTCGGAATCGAAATCGATATCTTCACCATTCATTGGCTTGGAAGTTGGAAGCATGCAATGACGGTCTCACGATCTTCAAGATCTGCGATTGTTATCACTGTCGCCCTATTTCTCCTCGGAAGGGTCCAAAATCTCGCTGAGGCGATCTTGCAAAAGGATGATAGTCTGTTTTGTTGTCTTGAAGCTCAGAAGAAACTGGGAGCCTTGTCATAGGCGAGCAGGAATCCGAATCGAATGAGTTCGATAACTCATAAGGGAACCACCTCCTACGGAGGCTTTACCCAATTCACGTCTACACCTGTCGTGACCAGCCGCATTATATGACGACGACAGGGAGTGCGGGGGAGTAACACAATATAAAGCCGTTAAATCCCCCATGACGCAAGATAAGGGGCTGATCAGTAAAACTGCAGAGGCGAGACTTTGACTAATTCATTGTTCATATGCGAACTGATCGCCCCCGTGTACGTCGAGATTGAACTGACAGAAACAGTAAGATTCCATGCCGAACATGGGCCAAAAGTAGGGGACGGCGAATAGTCTCGTCACCTGCCAGTGAGGCTCCAGATTCCCATCTTAGCAGTCATGTTTGGACGGCGATGTGGTCATCATATGATGATGTACATACATACCTGAAGGTGCGCTCCCGTGTGTCTGTCCAAATTGTGCCCAATGGACTTTAGAAGCCATTCCGACAGAAGATAGTGGTACCTGAACTGATGATGGCCCATATCCATAGTCTAACAGTATCGTGCCTAGCATTTTTGCGACGTCGTGGGTGTCGACATGGGGTGTCAATAAATACATCTTGAGTCCACTGGTGATCGCAAGTGAGGTTGAACGGTGAGGCCTAGGGATATACAGTTCGCTTTTCTAACTAAGCACAAGAAGTTAGTATGATGAATAATTGATGAGTCATGTTGTTTGGCGAGTCAAACAAATGGTACTTTGAGGCTTTCTCCTTGAAGCTACGACCATCCCGTCGATTGCCGGAACAGAACTAACTTAAGTAGATCTAGCTGCTAAGAGCTTCACCCAGCTCACGCGCTCAGGCTGAATCACGCTTGGCCGCCACGATCACGCTGACCTTCAGAAGCACCTGGTGGGTTGTTGATTGTACCCGTGCTCAAACTAGACCTCCCAGATATACACCGACCTCATCAAGTACTGAGCGCTCAGTCCAAGTGTGAAGTCCAAGAAGATTGTTTTGATACTGACTTTGAGTTGCCTCTACTTCCATTATAGGTCCTATCGGAGTATTCCACGGATCTTCTGATACGCATCGGAAGTATTTCGTGGGCATAGCATGTGCTTCAATGGTTCGGCTTGTAGTGACTTCGGGTGTGCCAATATGGAAGTTACTAGGCTTGATATACACTCTGACGGCCACTTGGCGGTCCTAATCTAAGTCACGACGTGACGAAGAGGGCCTTGTGGATTTCCTCAGGTACGTCGCCCTTGCCTCATGTATTCTTAGGGGAACTTGCTGGAGAAGAAATCCCTTATCTAAGCACGTGGAAGCCACTCCTCCAGTGCCATAGCCAAAGGCGCGTCAAGTGCTAGATGGTATATTCTTGGATGGCACAGAGGTAACGAAAATCTAGCAGATGCGGCCCCTATTGGACACTCACTTGGGTCTAACAAGGCTCCAGTCGTTCATGATCTTGTTTGGTGGTATCACATGGATAGTGTACCAGAACTCCATATGCAACCAATTGACATGCGACTCAACTCCTGTATGAGCAAGCTGCCCCGAATGGTTCAGCTGAGTTGTTCATCGCCGATATGGCAGGCACAATCGTTGCAGTCATACTACCATGAAGCATGACCCCTTCCGTATCAGGTTCGTTGAGACTTCTATCTGCCATCGCATCCGCATTTCGTGCTGCATAAAGAGGAAGCGGTACTGTGCAATAATGCGTTGCCGGCCATTGACCCCCGTTCTGTCACTGTTCTACTGCACCAACAATCGTCCCGATGTTTTCCAAATCAGGCCTGACATGTGTGCTGTTCAATCTCGTCACCTGCGCTATTGCGGTGTTCGACATGTCATCGAACCAGAATGTCAGTTAGCCTTCCTCTTGCTTGACGTGTGATTGACAACTTTGACTAGCTTGCTGTGTGAGTGGATCACGAACATAAGACGCATATATCCGTTACCAACGACCTATGGTTGCAGGTACTGGGGTCAGAACTCGTATGGAGCTGTTAATTCCGCCGATACTGCACATTGGCAGCAGACGATCTCTTACTATTGCAATGTTGGCCCATTCTTATATTATATTGGAAAATTTACCTCAACTTTTAATCGCAGGACAACGTGATCAACACCTTTCCGATTGCCTTTCTAGACGAGTTCTACTCGACTGGCAATCTCCCGTCCATCAACCTTGCAAATGCAAGTTCTCGTTTCTGATTGCCCGGTCCTGTCTAACCCGGCTGCAGACTTGCAACACTTCCGATGACCCTGTTTTCCCAGGGACAAACCTCCCCAATTGCTCATTCCTCGCATCAAGTATCGAGACTTGTCAAGCTGCAGGAAAAATCGTTACGATCTCGTTGGGAGGAGCAACAGGTTCTAACGGCTTTACAAGTGACAGCGAAGCAGCGGCATATGCCCAGACGATCTGGGATCTTTTCCTGGGAGGTTCAAGTAGCACGCGTCCTTTCGGGTCCGCTGTTTTGGACGGGTAATAATGCAACATTCCCCTAAGAAATGTGCGATCTGACTTTAAATCCAGCATTGATATGGACATCGAAGGTGGTTCTCAGACTGGATTTGTATCCTTCTTGAGCGCCCTTCGTACCTTGATGAATGGTGGCAGTAAACCGTACGTCGTTTCTCAGGCCTTTGATTTTCTTTCTAACAACCCTTATAGGTACTACATCACTGCGGGTTCGATTTCTGATGCTTCACACGACGAGTGTTGCTAATATTGATTTATCAGCGCCTCAATGTCCTTACCCCGATGCCTACATTGGTACTACTTTGGACCAGTTTGGATTTGACGCTGTATATGTCCAGTTTTGTGAGTTATATTTTCAGTTTAAGTTTTTGCTTCTCACACGGTTCTAGATAACAACTATTGCGGTTTGACGAATTACAACAACCCGAATGTAAGCATCCCATAGGTCGATCAATTATCAGCAGCTAATGATGCGAACCGTAGGCTTGGGACTTTAGCACATGGTATACGATCTCT
>QFEX01000120.1:16060-44072 GCA_003316505.1 Suillus alpinus
CATCTTATCTGTAGCATGGCACTTCATTTTGAACCTATCGCTTCGATGTAACAATATTGTATCAATAGCATGAGTACATATCTGTACATATCCCCACCCGATAGAAATAGACATATGATTACTGTTCTCCTTGTTTGAGCCACTGGTCACCAAAGGCTTCGTCGTCAGGATACACTGCATTCAGTTCCGGGCTCAACAGAAACCTTGCTCTCCCGTCATCTTGGGTTAAGTCCTCAAAGTACCTCCCTGCCTCTGGTGCATCTACAAAAATTCTGCGTACATCCGCTGACTCTAGACATGTCGCTCTAATGTTGTCCTCTGCAACATCTGCAACATCGCGGGGAAATTCGGAGACGTCAGTCCTGGCATTAAGATGTAGGGAGTACACCTACAGCGTGAGGAACCGTTCTGAGTAAGAGCGTGATAAAAGGGTTGATGGCGCCCTCGAGAGAGCGAATCAACATCCATCTCACGGATCCAGTCCTCGGTCGCTGCACAGGAGGGCTAGCAAAAGAGTAAATAAAGTGAGTGATGGATATCAGCATGAAAATAGCCTCAACACCCACATCCCAACCGTATATATATCCCACGTATCCGTGGGCTGCATGCTTGAAAACCATGCCAACGAAGAATTTCACCTCCCGCGTGAATGCAGACCGAGGGTGACAAGTAGCGGCTGCTTCCTTCTCGTCCTCCATGACAGCCTTGCAATGCGTCGTGAGCTGCTCTTGGAGACGCGAGTTTAAAAGAGGGGTCAATGAGTCGACAAGGACTGGCAGCAGATCGAGGAGGAACCGATTGATATGTTTCATTATATTCAAGAGATACCTGTGGTTGTTCATAAAGATGACATTGACCACGAGGCTGGCATAGAATGCTGTGTGCAGCACAACTTCGGGAACTGCACCTGCGGGGAAGTTGGAGAAGGACGCTAAGACATTCCGAGACGCCCGAACCAGCATAGACGTGGATGAAGCAGGGGTGATATGACGGAGCATCGAAGTAGCAGTGATTCCTGCTTGAATAAGGAAGTGCGGAATATCGTCTTGGAGTGTCAGAATGGCCTGTGTTCGTGAGCCAAAAACGTCGACAAAGATATCAGAGACATCTGGGTCAGGAGAAAACACGACGGCCAGAACTCTGGTAGGAAAGTCAACAGGTGCTGCCGTAACGCCCATCTTTCGTGCAATGCACACGAAAACGTATACAAGTGATATGGGAATAGTTGCCTTGTGTGTAGTCAAGAAGAGGTGAGGAAACCGGTTTTGCAACATGTAAAACCGCTGTCCTGAATGACTGCTCGTTGAAAAATAGAATGTCATATTTGAGGAGAGCTCACCATCCGCAGCTTCAAAACCACAGCTCCACAAGAAGTCGCAGATGGACGAACAGACGAGTCTGAGCTTTCCAGCATCACTGGTGAATTCAGCCGGATCGAGGGGAATTTGGTGCTCGATAAAGTAGGCTTTGCAGAGAACCGCAAGTTCCTCGAGCTGGGACAGGACCTCGAAGGAACTTAGTAATCTTCAGGAGTGAGTCAACTGAAGCTACGAACCTTCATGGGAGGGTATACGAAAAAGCTGGACACACAAGCGAATGAAAGCTCCAACGCTTGGGGTGTGTCATTAGAAATAAGTTTCCCCCAAGTGCGGACAGCATGGCTTCTAGCAATAGCACCAAGAAGCATTTGAGCCCAAAAGCGAGTGGGAATCGCATGAGGGGGGACGGGCCGTTGCTCTGGACTCGGAGCGGTACCTGGCTCGAGGAATGTCTCCGGAAGCGGATAACTTGCAGCCATCTCGAGGACATTCCATGCATCAAACGAGAACATGGTATTGACCTCTCGCGCTTTTTCCAGTCTTCCATCACCCCGTTCCGCGACGATCTTTGATAATATGACCAATGTCTCGAGGTCTATGCGCCGCCTCTCGAGATACATCAGTCGCCAGTCGCCACCTGTAGACCGCGTTCGCGATTGCTCTTTCGCAGGGTCACATATTGTGTATCGGACACGGTAATGTGGCTCCCATAGTCCTGAAACAGATGCAGCTGCCCTCAAGGAAGGGCTTGCCTTCAAGCAAGAAATGAGCACAGTAATGCTCTCATCAGAATCTGACAATGGTGTCAACTGCTCGAGAATATGCACGTAGAGGTCAAAGGGAAGTTCCCGTGTCGTCATCGTGGTAGACCTCTATGATAAGTATGTATCGCATCCTGCCAGTGGTTTATTCGAAAAGCGCCATGATAAGATAAGATAAGATAAAAAGGTATATATATATAAAACGGTATGGATCAAATTATAGATACAAATCGACGATGGTAATGTCCACAACTAGTAGTTCGCACAGTCCGGTTCCCCTTCGCCTCCGCCGTGATATATGTAATATTAGTGTCACTGCATAAGCAAGTCGTCCATTGTCTGGAGCACGTTTTCCCAGAACTGCTCCACCATTACCTTCTCAAAACCATTTACGTCATATCCGAGGCTGATCCATAACTTGCCAGCGAACGTATACCCAAATAGCAGCATGCCTCCGGATCGCTGTCGCGAACCAGTCGTTAGTGTGTGGAGTTTGATGGCAGGGAAGGTTCCATGTTTATATATGCCATCAAGGTTTCCTAGAAGCGATAAGCCAATCAATGCGCCAGATGGCGTCCGTAATGCGGTGTCCGCAGTTGGAACAGGAGGAGGGGGGACAAAAGTTCCACGTTCCCTTTCATCGTCTTCTTTGGCCCAAAGACGAGCCCGCTGCCCCCTCTCTTCAGCCATCAAGAGGCTACGTGACACGATCATCCGGTTTTTGGCAGCTCGGATGCTCTGCTCCTTTGCAATCCGAGCCCGATGCCAGAATACCGAAGACAAGTCGATCGACCGAGGTATAAATGTTGGAAGGATCACGTTGAAATAGCCGACCGCAAGGAACCAGTACGAATCATTTGCTGGCTTCACCGTGAAATATGGGCGCAGGTTTAAGGCCGAGTACATCATCCTGCTCAAAGCGTTAAATATGTAAGCCATAACCAAATTGTTCTGACTTACATTGACAAGCCTGGTTTCTCAGAGCACATCTTTGCCCAAGCAATGTTACAAATGGCAAATAGAGCTGCGGAGATGGATACACCATGTGTTTTGCATTTTTTCAGAATGCTTGTCGTCCGCTCTGAATCATAAGAAACAGTCGGGACAATAGTATGCCTAGGCTTCTTTGTCTGTCGACGGAACGAATGTCCGCCCTATCAAGTTGTCAACAAACTACCCGTCAACAAAAGGCACAACATTCACCACAAGTCTTTGCTGACTCAACTGGAAGTCGACCTTTTCAACTGCACTGCGCAGTTTACTGTGGCTGACGGTGAAGTTGTCTTCCAAGGCATTCGGTAATACAGCAGTAGCCTAGAGTTGTCGCTCAGCTAAATTTGAGACCACACAACAGAGATGCATACCCTAGTAGAATCTGTGCCCCATCGAGAGCTGAGCTCTTCCTTCAGCTGATCTTCAAGGTCAGAAATGGTTTTGTCACTGCAAAGCAATCCAAAAAGGTCGTTTGCAAATTGATGCAGTGCCATACCATCTCCCAAAAAGTGACCGGCACAAATCATGAGGTCATGATTGTATGAAGGAGATTCGTGTTCGTCGAACGGTGACGTAGAGCGAGGCGTTATAGGGGGGCTAGGTAAAGATGTGCCTCCTTGAGACACGATGAGATAGGACACACGGTCGTTCGACAATGTTCGTTCTCCATTCAGATACGAATCAATGAGTTCTAAAGCTTACATAAACATCACAAAATCAGGGCATCAACATGGGCGTACCATCCTTGGTCGAAGTTCTGTATTCCAAATTGCGGTCCGCATCAACCAAAGCATCTTCCGGAGATTGTGGAGGGGTAAACCTGGAGATAAAGTCGTGTGGTTGCAGACATGAAGTTGGGAAATGCAACTTACACAAATCTGACGTCGTCGTAATCGTTCATGACGACCTTCGAAGCCAAGAGTGGGTGCCGAATACGAAGAATTGCCCAGACCATGCGAACTCGGGCCCGACAAACGACGTGCTCTGGAGCAACGAAGCCCAAGTGAAGGTACCTACGGGGTGGCACAACCCATCATGAGATCCTCAAATATTGAAGAAAATATTTGGAAGCTCACATGTCATTAACGCCACTTGCGCGAGACGGAAGAAAGTAAGATAATTCACTGTTGCCTAATGGGCGTTCCACCTTCCATGTAGCTGTCTGAGATGAGCAATAGCTTCCCTGAGGTTTGAGATCGGAGTCCTCATCAGAGACCCTGGAAGAGGGATCCAACAACACTGGAGACGAGGGATCCATATCCTCTTGGCCGCTTAGGAGAAATATGGAGGCATCTTATAGCATTTCATATTGCTTGCTCTATTTGCAAACCGCGCGATCGGTTTAGTGCTTTGAATTGATCACGACCCTGGTTCGCTGAAGTTCGGTTTATATTGAACTGGTTTACTATTTGAATATCAACAACGTTGATGTCAAGAGTACAATGTCGAAGTTCAGGGTGAAAGAACGAACCTTACTGTCACATCGCCAACGCATCGTCGAGGCACACTAGGGAGCCTGAATCCCTTGGCCCTTGGCCAATGACCATGACAAAAATCGCCCACGCCGAAACATATCAAAATGGCGATAAGCGGCATTAATATTTTGTGATCGACTCATGTCCTCTCATGTCACTCCTCGTGTCATGGTTCTCAGGTCCGATGGGGCCAGTTATGGCTTCGGCCGCCAAACTGCTGCACCTGTCGACTCCCAACTTTTATCCACCAGGAACTTATTTCAGGGGCTTCCATGATGTGATTCCTTGGCCAGGCCAGTGGCCCACGGGTCAATGTTGTGACTAGCGTACTATGCAGATCTAGACTCGACTCGGTTCGAGCGCAAACGCCACAAAACTAGAGTCAACGATGACCAACGCAAAATTGACCTGCAATTATGCTGGTGGAGGTTATTCAGACCGTCTCGAGTCTCGCCGAGCCGCCGAGATCAAGTTGTCCCTGGGCCTGATGACGCCGAACGTTCAAGTTAGTGAAAGTATCCGACGGACACAGCCTGCGGCATTGCGCAATCCTTTCTAACGTTATGAGGGACTGATATTCTCTTCGTTGCCTAGTCGTCCGTGACGTATCACCAACCTGATTATAGGCACGAAAGCAAAATAGATATAGCTAACAACTTGTGTAAGTCTGCGTAAGTGTGTGTAACTGTCCATTGATGGTAAGGTAAGAGTAGTCCATGGTACCATTAAGAATCGTCTCGGGTAGCAACGTACCCGCTGTGATGATCACTCGCGACAATTTTCCGTGTCTATTAGAAGGACACTCGTGTCCAGGGACGGCTTCTTACACTTTCTCCTCCTCCTCCGGCACTCCGAAAACCACCGTAACCTCGCCATCATCAGAATCTTCCTCGCGCTTCCTATTTCCTATAGCCTCGAGGTCAACATCCTTGCGCGGCGGAGGTGCGGCTTCCAATGATTTGACCCAGGTGTAATAACTAATTACCAGGAACGAATGTGCCATCAGTACTCCTGCAGGATCGAGACTTCAATACCACAGGCACGTACATGGTGCCTATCATGATAACGAGAATAGACCCTGCCCGATTGCTGTGCGAAGGTAGAGTTCATCTCGGAGAGTTTACGGATCAAAAGTGAGTACATACACTGTCATTATGTCTTTGAATAGCCAGACACCCAACAGGGTTTGAATAACAGATCTCAAGGCCTACGGCAATTAAATGACCCCATTAATTTTTTTGTATACAGTGAATATGACTCACGCTGGAGAACATGTGTGTAATAGGACTCGTGATCTTGATGCTCAGCAGGCCGGCGATGCAAAGTAAGAAACCGAAAATGCCAGTCACGATGCTCCCCCATAGAAACACACGCCCGTCCCAGTTCGAATCGTGGATAAGGTCCTCAAGAGTGGAAATTTCTCTGTAAAGCAAGACAAAAGGGAAAAGGAAAATTGCAGAGCCTAAGTTGGTCCAGTATGCAAGTTGAATGGTCGAGTTGTTGCAATAAGGGAGGGATGACTTGATAAGAACAGCATGGAAAGCAATGAAAAGCGACGAAAGGAAGCCGTAGAACAGAGAAAGACCTGAAGGCGAAACGTTGGCAGGCACCATGGCAGATGGTGCCACGCCGAGCAAGAAACCTATGGCAACTGTCCCAGCAGCAATTCCAACTCGAACAGAAGGCACAGTGTGAGTGTGCGCGGAGAATACAAGGATGGTCAGAGGTAGGACAAGGCCACGCGCAATCTGTGGAATTAAACAGCGGTCTTTGCAGTTCTAGAAGACCACACACCTGGAAGAAGGAGGCCTCGACATCACGAAGGCATAACGTATTGAAAATGAGTCCAATGATGTTAACAAGGACTACAGGTGCGAGCTTCTTGGCGGTCTCAAGCTCGATCTTGGGTATCTCGACCCGTGGGATGAACATAGCTGCCACGTGGAGGAGCAAGACTGCGATGAGCAGCTGCAGCAGGAGAAAGAGCAGCGGTAGATCTGGTGAGCCATTAAGAACAGCTTTATTCCTGCGCTCAGAGGTTGAGTTCACATCAACACTCTAGCTAGACCATCTTACACAAAAACCATCTGCCAGTACATTCATTAGGGGCTGGAGTGACATTATGCACGCATACTACTCACCACCAGTGCGGCGGACATGTAAAAGCCCACGACCGCCGCTACCTTTGGTGTGTTCGCGTCGAAATATCTGTTATTCATCTTCTCCAAGTGAACGGGGGCTACTGGAAGAACGCATGGAGATCAAACTGTGGTTTTAATGTGGAAAAGATCATGCATCAATCTGCCAAAGCGAACTGGTTCACCGTGCGGGCAAGCGTCCATCCAAAATGGTAATTGCAGATCATCTGCAAGGGGCGGAACGGGGTGACATGACCGCGTCACTGCTTTCGCACGGGCAGCTAACCTCAATGTGATCAAATCCGGTACCCCCTAGCATACAAATATGCGAATATTGATATGAACCTCTCCCACCCTTGTCTGGACGTGTCATGGACAGACGATCAGATGAGTGCCTGCTAGGGGAGAGTTCAAGACAAGACGCCTACGACGACCCAGAGAGCCCGTTTATCCCAATGTTCCGTGCCAAATCATTGACACCAGCCAAAGGCAGAAATCGACCTCTCAGGACGATCTGCACAGTTCTGGCGGCTATCTCTTTGCTCAGCTTTGGAGTTGTCCTGCTCAAGCCCTTGAGCTATTGGGACATTGAGGATGCGCCTGCGCATTCCGCTATCTTCAATTCGCAATCTTATGTCCAAGGCCCGCCCACCCAACGCTTTCGAGGTTAGTGAATTCGTGACAGTCGTTTTTCTCGGATCTCACAACAATGGTCTCAGATAACCTTCGTAACGACACAAATTACATTACATCGTGGATTTCTGCGGGATGGAGTACGTCAACTCCAGCCAACCACCACTTGCACCGCTGACTCCGCAGTTGCTTGTTAGCGAATGACGTGATGACCTATGTACGTCAACGATTCGCTACCGGCCCCGCTTGCTCACAGAACCTAGGGAAATTTGATCTACCTCGCACTCATAACAGGGCGCATACCCATAATCGCGAAGTTTATCCCTTCTCATGTCGATAACAGTGCACCTCCATTTGCCTTTGGGGAGGTGATCGACGTCCCTCGGCTTAGCAAAGCCATAGGAATCCCCTTGCTTGAATGGCATGAAGTAAAGGACTCGGAAAGTCAGGTTGTCGATGATCTTGGTTGTTGGAGTGTTTGGGAAAGCGTTCAAAAACAGGATCCCCATCCACGGGGAAGTCCCTCCCTGAACTGGCTCAAGCTCGGTGAGACAACTTCGAACATCCCTAGCTAGTGATTAACCGCACACCGATCACAGATATTTCGTGGACGCGAACCCCAGATTGGGTCAAGCTGACACCTCCTGGCATAGAAGACAATCATGCTTCCTTTTGGTCCCTTGCAACACTCGGGTTTCCGGAGGCTCGCTCGAATAGCCTGGCATTAGCAAATCATCCTTCTCCTCAGCATGAGGTTTCCCTTCCCCCGGATGATCAATTACTATGCTTCGATTATCTTTACTACTTGGGCGCCCAGAACGCATGGGAATGGGAATCGGACTATTCTCCTGCATGGAGATTTGTAGGCCAACACATGCGCTGGAATGCGAGCCTCGAAAGGCTTGCTGATGCGCATGCCCGGCGCGCCATGAATGTACCAGTAAATGAACCAACACCACTCGTGAGTGATAGCTTCGGGTACAGGTTGCTTCCCGGATTTAACTTATGACAGTATATATCCATCCACATGCGGCACGGTGACTTCCGCGTTTTCTGCAATGATTTTCCTTTGGATCAATGCTTCGCCTCGTTGCCTGTTATTGCGCGCAGGGTATCCGAGGTGCAAGAGGAGCTTCGCACACAAAAAGGTATCGAGGTCACCAAAGTTATTATGACGAGCGACGAGCGTGACCCAGAATGGTGGTCTGAGGTCAGGGCATTGGGCTGGACGTGGGTAGATTATGCAACAGAGCGGACAGAGGAGATCTATGGAAAGTGGTGAGCCGATTAGATGCCATCTTTTCCTTCTGATGCTAGAAGCTGTTTCTGTTGCCAGGTATCCAGTGTTCATTGACGCTGTCATTCAATCAAATGGAGCTGGCTTCGTCGGCACTCATGGCTCCACGATGACCACCCTAGCCCGTCGCAGAGTGGAGTCGTGGCATGGTGGACCAACTCGAGTAGTCAAATGGGGCTCGCCGGACGCTGATGACCATTGATATTAATTGGAACAGTGGAATGGAGATGATCTTGCGCCGCACATATTATTGGCTGAAATGATCTTTATCGTTGCATTTTTAGACTTTAATCTAAGTTGCTCATATGGACACACCTCATGTATTAATAATTTATGGTGCGCACATTATACACAGTCCAGACGTGATTGACATGCGCCAGCCATTATATGAAATGCAAGGACTTCCATCCTCGGATGCCACGGCATGTTAGAGCGTTCTGCCGTTAAGCTGCCTGACCATGATGCAGCGCACCCCATCTCTTGTACCAAGTTGACAGTGTATCAAGGGCCCTCGTCCTTTAAGGCCGCCGACTGAGTATATACATATTCCAACCTATACGTGCGGAAATAAGCAAGCAGATGGATGAAAAGACAGTATGACGCACCCAAGACACTCCAGCTGTCAATCAGAACGTCTGATCGATGGGTATGGAGCACCGCATCTTGACTAATTGAACAAGGGCCTTGTTGACTGGCATAGGGATATTATATTGTTCCCCTAGCCTGACCAAGTAGCCGTTGAGGAAGTCGATTTCCGTTGGGTTGTTCTTCCTTACGTCGGAGAGCATAGATGATATATTGCCTCTTGTTACGTGTGCGACGCGCAGGACCTCACGTTCCAGAGCATCCGCTCCCAGTTCTTTTGGAACACGCCCCACCGGCACCTGGCTCTTATCCACGCTGGGATCTAGAGAATCGTGCCATGTTTGTGTGTCCGCTTCAATCTGTGCACGGAAAGCTGCAGCAGCTTCTTCGCAGATGCTGCGCATCATATTATGTGATGACTCGTCCTTGAACAGACCACCATTTCGGCAGCCTAGCACGGCTGTGAGCGGATTCACGATTGCGTTCACGACGAGCTTTTTGCGCATCGCAAGTTGGACGTCTCCAATAGGACTCCATTTGCATCCAAGAACATCAAGAGATCGTAAGACTGCCACCGTGTGTCGTAGGCTGCGGTACTGATCGAATGAAGGATCATCAGGACGTGTGATGTCGTCCAAAACGAGTGATCTCTCGTACAGCGGCTTGCTTTCGTCCGCCATGGATGTTTCGAAATCGCGCTTGCGGCTATCTGGGACAATCCCAAATGTGATATCCCCAAGCCCCGCATGGACTACATGGAACGCCGACTTAAGCCATGCTCCGTGGGTGTTTGACGCCAGGATAAAGTGCGGTCTGCTTTCTGGGTTGCGGAATACTCGCTGGACGAGGTCTTCATATAATCCCATGCCGTTTTGTAAAAGCACGATGGTACTGCGAGAGGTGAGGCGTGGAGCTAGATGTGACAGTGCAGGCGTAGTGCTATGCACTTTGGTCGTTATGAATAATGCTTCGATGGGCTCTGTCCGTAAATCTCCATCGCTGGGGGTGAATACTGCACTCTCCTCCCTTGAAAGTTGGGGGTTGAAGCGCACTCCACCGCCCGATCCGCTATACCTGTCGAACACCTCGATATCAAAACCGTCTGTGGACTGTCGGACACCTTGATTTTCAACTGTAATTTTCGCAGCTGCATTCCGCGGCGTCCACGCCTGCTTGGCAGTTTTTTGGATGAGAGTGACTGGGTGCGTGCGTGGAAGAACTGATCGTAAGTTATGAGCGAGGAGGCAGCCAATGGGTCCTAGTCCGAGCACGTAGAAACGCATGTCACTGATATTACTTAGTTCCTCAGGTGCCAGGCTGGATATTCACGCTGACGGTAAAAAGTTTATGTGCCATTCGCAATAAAATAACGAAGATCAGACGCACTGGACGGGAGAAGGAGAATTTCGCGGTGTGAGCGACTGCCACGCGACAAATTACTGTGGCCAAGCCACCTTGCAACGTTGAAAAGAACGTCTTCGTCGTCGTCGCTTGCCACGTTAAGAGGATAAATGTCGGGGGAACCCCAGGAAAACTTGGACACTTCTATTTGTTCCCGCGAGTTCACGTGAAATCAAGTGATTGACGTTCGAGCGGGTTGGGCGCGCCGCACTCGCGATCAGAAAACGACAGTGAGCTTAAGCTTAGAGGACGGGACCCTAAATTATTATAATCCAGCATCTTTTCGAGTCACGAGAACGCTGCGTCTCCTGAAAAAGCACAATCTCCCATCACGAGGGTAAGTTTCGGACCGTTCAAAAGAAATTTAAAAGCCTCTCGGCGAGCCCATCCATCGATCTCATCAAGTTACTCTCACTCCATCCTCTGCATATCACTAGTCATGGCCTCGATTGTTTTGAAGAGAACCCAACAGAAGGTCAGTCATGGAACGATTTGTGTAGATCGAATGCTGATCGTATATACTCCGTAAATCCGTGCAGATGCCCGTAGTCGGGTACGTACTGATTATCGATCGCACGCCGGAACAGAACACATTGACCCCAATATCTCTCTAGCTTCGGGCTTTGGAAGGCAAGTTGATTCAAATTAATTTGAAAACCTGAGCTGACCTGCTGCCCAGGTTACGAAGTCCAGTTGCGCTGACGTGAGTTCCAGATCTTGCAAAGTGATCAGGCGTTCTTATCCTGCTTTCTAGACCGTGTACAACGCGATTAAAGCGGGGTACCGTCTTCTTGATGGTGCCGGTGACTACGGAAATGAGAAAGAGGCAGGCGAGGGTGTTCGCCGGGCTATCGCGGATGGCCTCGTCAAGCGGGAGGACCTCTGTGAGTATTTTTCGCCCTTGAACCAGCTCACGAGTTGATCTGCTTTTCATGAATCAGTCATTACGTCCAAGGCAAGCCACCTTCCCACACAAGTTGGATTATAGCTCAGTGGATTGTCGTTTTATAGTTATGGAACACTTTCCATGCCCATGACCATGTCAGTCATTTTGAGTAGCTTGAAATGCAGCTGATTTCTGACCGACGAATCAGGTCAAACAAATCACCAAGATGCAGCTTGGCCTCTGGGGAATCGACTACTTCGACCTGTTCCTCGTCCACTTTCCCATCGCCCTGAAACATGTTGATCCCAGCCACCGCTATCCCCCTGAGTGGTTCGGTGATGATGGCAAGGTCTACCTTCGTAAGTCATGGGTTACAATGGTCGTATCTCATATTTACAACTTCTTACCCCAGAAAACACCCCTATGCACGAGACTTGGGGTGCAATGGAGGAGCTCGTTGATGAGAAACTGACCAAAAACATTGGCCTGAGGTGATTATTGTGAATTAAGTTGTTCAATGCATTTTCGTGAACACCCTCCAGTAACTGCCAGGGATCTTTGATCCTTGACGTTCTCCGGTATGCCAAGTACGAGCCCCAGGTGTTGCAGGTCGAGCTTCACCCATACCTTACCCAAGAAGCCCTCGTCAAACTTTGCAAGACGTTCAGCGTTGCTGTGACTGCCTACTCGTCGTTTGGACCTCAATCCTACGTTGAGCTTGGTGTTGACAAGGGTACTCCTTCGCTCCTCAAGCACGACGTGACTTCCGCTGTGGCCAAGTCGCATGGAAAGAGTGGGTGTACAACATCACTCATCTGTGACGATATTTGACGCAAGATGATTCACAGCCGAAGCTCAGATTTTGCTGCGTTGGGCTACGCAACGAGGCATTGCTGTCATTCCAAAGTCCAACGATCTTGGCAGATTGGTAGCAAACTTGGGCTGCAACTCTTTCGACCTCTCAGAATCCGAGCTTGCAGCATTGAGTGCACTGAACATTAACCTCAGGGTACGCGCGCATCCATGACTTTTGTATGATAAATAATCTAAATTCGCTCTTCAGTTGAATGACCCCGCTGATATCGATGGTCGCTTGGCCATTTTCGCATAGAAGCGTGATGCGTAGACGTCATGAGCGTAGAAAGAGTGTACGATGAATGTATACTACTGTCCAGAATGCTCGAGAACTGAGATGATGGATCATATTGTATGCGCAGTGACTTACTTGCTGTGCGGCCGCAGCAACGTCGGAGTTTCAAAGTCGCTTTATCTCCTGATAATTAACATCGCTTAGCGCCTTCCTTTCATCCCTCATGGCTAATACTATTGCACAGTTCAAGATTTCAAAACCAGGCGGGCTCACTCGTCGCCTGGTATTCCTTGCCCACCCTACTTGGGCCATTCTATCCTCCAAGATTAGTGCGACGTTCGGAATTGCAACTGATAACGTTGGGGTATCCTACCTTGACCAAGATGGGGACGAAGTAACTTTCAGCTCTGAAGAGGAGTTGCAGGACTACTATACTACCCTCGGTGGTGCCAAATACAACCTTATCAGACTTTCGGTACAGGACCTTAGCTCCCTCAGGTCCACTAATGTAGCGCCCTCCCGCAACCTTACCAATCCTCCCCCTCACTTCCGGAACACATTTGGAGAACACGATTCGCTGCCTTTCGTTTTCGAAGTCGATGATGAATGGCAGCGTCTCCCCGGGAGCCTGGGCAGTCTTTTCTTGTCCAGTGACTCTCCGGAGAGCCCACACGCATTCGTGGAGGTTCTCGAGAGTGACGTCAGCGGGTCCAAGAAGTCGGACGACGCAGACGAAGAATCATCCGTTGGAGACATTGCCCGCTCAGATGTGACGTTTACAATGCCTACTTTTCGCACAGATAAGGGCAAGTCGCGCATCGCGATGCAGCCTACAGTTGAGGACGATGTTTCATCCACCGATTCTGTTTTCGGTGATGATGCGCCACCGCAGCCACAGGCCCGTGTTCATGGCTCCGATGAGGCTTCCACATTTGGTGTCAAAGCAAAGTCTCCTGTCTCAGCCAGTGGGACAGCGACTCCCGCCCAGGCTCAGAGCACTCCTGTCATTTCTGGGCAGGTTCTTCCTGAGGCTGTGCTGAAATCCACCGCAGCTTTCGTTGACGATCCCGCCCTCCCCACTCTGGACTCTAATAACAGCAGTACCGGAACGTCATCTCTCACCCATGATGTAGCGGCCTTCTTGAAGACGATTTCTGGCATCATTTCCTCTCACCCAGAATTATCAGAGGGTGTTCGCAACATCGTTGCCAATGCCACAAACGGGACGTACTGGACTGCGCATCGTGATGCACTTTCTCGTGCTGCGGAGAATATTCAACAGGAAACCGGCAGGACCGTGGAAGAGATTCAGAGTGCAGAAGAGGAGGCTGGTGCCAGGGTTGCAGACGCCCTTGGTGGAATTTTCCGTACCTTCGGCGATGCTGTCCACACTGCTAGGACAACGACTGAATCATTCCGGTCACCCGCTGCTCAAGAGGAATTTGTTCCAGAGCCCCACTGCTTCCGTCCCCGTGAATTTATCCCATATTCTGGACCTCCTCCAGGCCATTTCCCACCTCATCATCATCATCGCTGGGGCCCTCCTCCCCCGCCGCCGCCGCCGCCTGGTCGCCGCCATGGGTGGCCCCGTCCGCCTCCACCCTTTTGGGGGCTTTCAGCTGGGCGCCAGGAGGAGGTTAGTCCACATGTGGATCATCACGGCCGTGCAAGGATGAGCGACATCCGCACCACGTTAGCAGAGGCACGCAACCGGCGTTTGGGAAATTTAGGGCTGGCCACACCGGCCAACCCGCCTCCCATTCCTAACGCACCTGCTGCGCCACCTGCACGCGTTGTACCACATCCTCCTGAACTGCAGGGCGGATTGTCTGACTCCAGCCTGTTCAGGAGTCCTTCACCCACTCAAGAGGAGCTCAGGGCTGATGTTGAACGCGCTAAGGCCGACTATAAGATGCGCAAGGAGAGGTATCGTCAGGCTAAGGCCATTAGGAAGTCGGCAGAGCAACGCGAACAAGAACAGGAATCTAGTGGAAGGTATTTCACTTCCCTTCGTAGTGCTCAAGAGGATATTGACTCGCATCTTAGCAATGATGTTTCCGGCCACCCTATCGTTTTTGGTACCGTGAATGGTGCAGATATATCTGCGTCTCAAGGGCTTCCTGCGGCGACCCCAGTCCCTGAGGTGACAGTACCTCCATCCCCCGCTCCTACAGCCGCGCCCGCGCCCTCTCAGCCTGCTACACCCGCTGCACCTCAGGTCCATATTGTAAGCAATGCTAGGGGCGTGTACCCCCAACTCGAGATGTTCAGCGTCCCCAGGCGCAGCCACACCATTGGACATACTCCACGCCGTGGCCCCGGACATCACGAGGACCGTTCTGTGACTCGCATCATGAGGAAATTGTCTGAGGTACGCTCCTTATTCTTGTTTGTCTCTTTGATATCTCACGATGAGATTTTGCAGATGGGTTTTACTGAGGGCACGTACCCCAAATTGAATGCCAAGGTGACGGAGCAAATGACTGCCCATCCTCCCACTACCAAAGACGGCGAGGATGACATTGTGACCAACCTGATCGAGGAGCTTATTCCTTCCACTTCCGCACCTCGGGCTAGCGGTTCCAGGGAACCCATCCCTGGCGCTTGGGCCTAATCGCAAGATGTGGTGATGTATGATGTATGAGGCAGACTCTTGACTGTATTCTGGGTTTTTTTTATCTGACTTTCTGACTGTTGTATTAAAAGTTTTTGTATTCTGATTACTTATGTCAAAGTTTATGTCTCTGGTACAGTATTGTAAATTCATACGTTTGTGACTTTATCTCTTGATGTAATCGTCATGAATATTGTTGGTTCTTGCTCAATGAAAATTTTACAAACACGTCAGTTAGGAGAAATAGACGTGAACAAGCAAATAACAAGAATTTTATCCCCGAATCCACCATATGGTCATGCGGGCGAGCCTACAACGTACCAACATGGGTCGCTGGGTATTCGTGGACAACGCATGCGGTGTCCGTGAACAGAGGAATACTGGGCTGCCTCGTGTAGCATGTTGAAAGACCGCGATAGGGCCGAACAAACCATTGACTTGCGGGGGCTTGCGAAATGGCGAGCTACAATTTTTGATCGACGTTGCGAAGGCAAATACAGCGTCAAAATTCAATCGTGCGTCATGTCGATCCCAACCGAAGTAAGCTTGCACTTTGAAAAATTATAAGAAATCCTGCATAAAAATATGCAAATAAGTGCACGGTTCCCCGAGAAGATGCAAGCTGATATTGCGGACGTGAATTGTTTCGCGGAAGCAAATGTCAACATGCCAAGTTCGGTGGCGGGCGACGGAAGCAAATTGCCGACGAGTGTTGCTTTGTGCTGCTCGTCACTTTCCAGGGAATGAAAACAATTCATTTCCTTCGGAAACGGACGAACTCTGGGCACAAAGCAATGTGAGTGCCCCTTGCTAACTAGGACGATCTTGCCAGTAATTGCGCGTCATGGTGGGACGTTCCGTGACGAGCACGCGCCCTTTCCCCTTTCTGTGATATTGGGCACCTATAGTAAAAAAAGCGTCGGCTTTGCCCATAGCCTTGTGTCAACCTGCTATGTTGTGGGGTGCCCAGTGGAAACTTGCGAACGTACGAACCATCCCTTTATCATCGTGGTACTTTCAACGAATATAGGTCACGTCTTCCTGGCGTCCACAGGTATTGAGCTCTTTGAAACGTCCTGCATGACCGTCTTTGCCAGGCAAGTACCGCTCTTTCTCTTGGTAGTGGACTTGTAGACTGAAAGGCGTAATCCAGCAACAAATAAAGCGATTTTGGGCGCCCACAAGGACAAACAACACGCTTTGCCTGCGAAACAGGCCACCAACCCTGGTAACATATCGATTGCCAATGATACTAGAAAATCAACGTGCCACTGTGGACCGCATAAAACCACACCGTCTGCGTCTCCTCGTCCTTCAACCGCTACATCCTCAGATATTCCAATCGTTACTCTGCTCGGTTTCTCCATCCATCTTAACAGCCTCTCCCTGTCATCTAGCACAAAACCAGCCGACAAGACAGCTGGCGCCGTTATGTCAGACCTTAACCAACCGGCTCGACCTGCCGCGCTAGCTGTGCCCCCACTGGTGCGTAACTTCATTATCTTTCTTTGAATTGCTCACGAGGTGTGCAAACAGCATCCCGTTCTTGATGCCGTCGAAATACACATGCCCGTGCCTTTGAACCAGTGGCCCAAACATGCCACCATGGGCACAGCAGATTACAAGAGACGGCAGGAATTTCTCTTGACAGACCATTTGAAGAAGCTTCCTCCGCCTGGAACAATAGACACGTCCGCTAAAGATTTGTCGCTGTCTACAATGTTCATGCACAAGATGGCGCAAATTCAGCACATCATACAACTTCAGGGTTCGGCCGCGAAAGATGACCCCCGTTACACTTACCTTTATGACGACATGCGTTTCAAACGTAACATCTTTTACTGGCGCAATTTCCGTATGAATGACTTGCCACCCGAAATCATTACGCACATCTTCCGCATCGCTGCTTGGTCAACCAGTACCCCAGCCGATGGCACACACATTCGCCTGTTACTCACATCGGTATGCGCCAAGTGGCGCAGGTTGATGATCCAAGACTGCACCCTTTGGAGTGCTATCTGGTTCCGTGATCCTCCTCCGTATCAACGGTCGCTGGAGTGGTTTAATAGAGCAGGTGGCGCACCGTTGGACATTCGCATCAACGAACACGATGCCGACTGGAAGTCCAAAGATGATGATTGGAGATACAAAGAGGATGATCATCGGTTCACTGCCGAACAGATGGAAGAGCTCATCAACAAAATCTTTGTCAAAGTCTCTCAGATTCGCATGCTTGTGCTTGTTGTTGACAACTGGCCCCCCGCACTCGTGGTCTTGCAAAAGCTGCAGGAAGCGGCTGAGGCTGGGAAGGTCATCAACATGGAACGTTTAGAAATTCATAGGATGGGACAACCTTTCGTATGGCTCGGGCCAGGCTGGCGTTCACCTGCTGTGCTTTTCGGTGGCCAGACCCGGGCCTTGAAATATCTCTGCCTCTCCGGCATTCACATTGACTGGAACGCGACCCCACTTAGCAACCTGTCTACCATCGACCTCAGGAAAATCGCTATGAACGTTGCGCCAACTTTGAATCGCTTTCGCGAGGTCCTCATTGCTTGCCCTCGCTTGCAGAAGCTGTCTTTGGACGGGGCAGGCCCGCAACCCAGCGCTAGAAAGCCTGATCACGTTCCAATTAACCTTCCCCACCTGAAGGTTCTCATTATAGGCGGCTTCAGCATGTTGTACTCGTGCTACATTTTATCCCAGTTCAAGGCACCCAACGTGCGGGACTTGACGTTAATGAACCTGACAGGAGAAGATTATACGACAATGATCGCTGCCATAACTGGCCGGTACAGGGAGCTACGACTCCTGACGCTCTACACGGTCAACATTAGTCCCACAGAGGGGGGGACGAAGGCGATGGTGAGGTTCCTATACGCGATGCCTTACCTGAGTTATCTACGGATCGCCTCCATGACGTGGCACGTTATCGAGGCATTTAACGAAGACCCACGAGAATATGGCCTGGGGAGAGAGACAGCCACACAGTCGCTCCCAGAGAACCGGCCAGTTCTCTGTCCGAACCTTCAGACGATAGAATTCCAGCAAATGTCTGGAACGAAGATAGCGGAGTGGGCGGCCACGAGGAAGGAGCTAGGCGCCCCACTGAGGAGGGCCTATGTGAATTCTCCATACGTCAGCCAGGTAACTGCGGCAGAAGCAGACACCATCCAAAAGGTCGTTGGTCTGTTCATCGCGCCTCTGGGGTCCACAACTCCCGAGGAGAGAGCGTTGGCGACTTGCGACCGTTATGGAGAGACGATCTAAAGGGGGAGATACTTATTGGAAAGATATATTCTGTAATGGCATGCATATGTAGGAAACATCTGTAATAGTTATACCAATTACCGCATATTATCGCAATCTCATTAATCCTGATTCCTTTCGACCACAGTGGTGTCCAGTGTCCACTCAGCACTGTCACGACTCACGAGACTTCATTGATGCGGAGGTGCACGTGACTTGAGTTTTTGGGTCACGTGGTTGCGTCGTGACGCGTTGTTATTTGACGTAACGCGTGTTGAATTGGGAACCTATTAGCTTCAAGTTCATACCACCACCAGCACACAGCAAACGTATGTGCTAAGTATATAGTTACACAACGTACATCGCCATTCTCTGTATTATCATGCCCCCACTCCAGCGCTTTGCCTCCTCCTCAACAATCTCGACTGTAACTCACTCAGACACGTCTATTGCTGATACGTCGATCTCGGAATCAAACGCTTCTGTTGCACATGTACCCTATGTCAGACGACGTAACACCCCACAGCAACTCAAGGCTCTCCAGCAGCTGCTCGAACTGACGGTCCATCCAACTCGGGAGCAGCGCCTAGCTTTGGCTGTGGAGCTCGGCATGTACGTTGACACGATATGATTAGCAACACACCTCGAACTGACTTGTACATCAGGGAGCTCAAGTCTGTGACCAACTGGTTCCAAAACAGACGCCAGACAGAGAAGAGAAAATCTCTCGTCTGGAACGAGAATAATCCTCCCAAAATTCACGCACCTCAATCACGTCGTCTGAAACAGCGCCATCCCAGTAGATCAATATTCTCCTCTGTTTCACTTGATAAAATCGCTCAGTTGTCTGAGAGACCCTCGTCACCGTCATTACTCCTAACCGCCAATCGAGCACCTCTCACTCCACGGACTACCAACGTCCGTGTCCAATCGTCTCCGAGTCCTTCAGAGTTATGGAAACATATCCCATCATCCCCCGCTATTCCACAATCCTCACCAGGTGCTGAGGAAGCTAGGCTGGCTGGCCTTCCCTCGCGATCAAAGACCTGGCGTTCGTTAGAATGGGCCTGTCTCAAGGCGAGGCGAGGCAGGCGGGTTGACGGTGGAGAAGAGGAAGACGACCTCCCTTGTCTCCCCTATTTGAGTTACGGTGGTGGCTCAGATGATGGGTCGTATGAGGCCCTCACTCCTGATTCTAGCGTCCGAAACATCAATCTCTCTCCCCAGAGCAATTCCTGTCAGCACTTCAGTGGAGAAGAGGACAACAAGGGCCTGTTTTCTGACTTGAGCGAACCTCGCCAGTCAGAGGATGTCGAAGCTGCCATGACGCTCCTTGGTTTTATGGCACGTCGTTAACCTAACAGCATGTCGTCATCAGTAATTTTATACCTTTCTCTTCGTGTGCACCTACCCAAGGAGCCTGTTGTTGTATTCCAGTCATTATTTGGTTTTTATTTGATACCTACGAGATGTTTGCTTTGCCACATCATACCTTTGCATCCATGCCATGTATAGAATGATCCGAACTTATTCGTCGTTGCGCCGATATTTTTGCAGTCATCGGCCATAGATCCAATGATAGGTCTTGTGCTGGCTGCAAAAGTTCATTGATGTGTCATGAAACACCTTCAGTCTAAGTGGAGAACTTCCCTGGGCAGCCGGCTCCAACCATCATCATATAAGAAGGAACAACTGTCTTTTTTCCCCCTTGACTAGAGTCTTATGGGAGACTAGGCTAGGCTCCAACTGGTCGTGTAATTGATTTTGTCCACGTGACCACGACGCGTTGGATTTGTTAGCCGCTGGGTCGTGTCGCTATCACACATTTCTTTGGACATCCTTCTACTCTCTTGCATCTCCTTCACAGCCTATCTTACTTCCAATAACACACATAGCTATGATATCTAATCCCCGTGCCACTCGTTCTACGCGACGACCCATGACCCCAACTCCTAATCAAGACATGAAAGAAAATATGACACTCACTCCGCAGTCCAATGTCACTGGTCAGCCATCGCCAGAAGTACGGGGGGATTCTTTGAAGAAGAGGCATCGCATGTCATCCACACAGCTAATGTGTCTAGAATCGCTCTATCAAAAAGACACACATCCGTCAAAGCACAGGAAGAACCAACTTGCAGACGAGCTTGGCATGTAGGAGGCTGTCAGCAGATCGTCTCGCCACACAAGCCACTTACTTTGGTAAATAGGGACTACAAAACTATCACGATCTGGTTCCAAAACAAGCGCCAAATAGCAAAACGTAGCCAACCGAGTGTGCCATCCTCACCACTTCAGATACGGCCCGGGAATGGTGTTTCCCAAACTCCGGATCACCAGCTTCCTCTACAATCTCTATCAGTACTCCGGCGTGTCTCTTCGCCATCGGTGAACGATACTTTACAGCCTGTGATTCTGCCATCTGTCTGTTCAGAGAAGTCACGCACAACGCCATCCCCGGGAAAACAAGAAAGAGACGTCAACAATCCACCGCCGAAAAAGTCACTGCAGGTCAAACCTCTCCTAAGTTCCTTAGGTTTGTTTATGTCTTCGAAATCGCCCAAGGCTTCACACGAGAAAGACCAAGCGCAACCAACAATGACAAGTAGAACCAGCGCTCAGGAACTCTGGCAACACCTCCCTTCATCACCAACAGCTCCAAGTTCAGTGTCCGACAGGGGGAGCGAAGCCTATAACCCTACCCGCGATGAAAAGGACCCACCGTGTAGCAAGAGAGGCCTGACACTCGAGTGGGCTTGCGACAGGCAGACGAAACGCAGACGGGCAGGAAAAGACAATCCACAACTTGAGCAGGCTCTGGTGTGGGTCACCAGATCGACGCACCAGTTCAGCGCTTTCGTTACTCTCATTAGCCGCAGGAAAGGTCAGCACGTCTTTGCCCGCCGGTCCCGCCCCTTCACAGGACGTGATGCGCGGAGCTTCCCTCCTGTTGAGCTTCAAGCATTCCTTGAGAGGACGCGACACTGGGAAGAAGTGGGTGTAGTATGGCGGAGAAGCAATGATTTTTATCACACGAGCATGAAATGACGTACAACACAACATTCCTTATATCAACAATAATATAGAAACTTGGCAACATGCAAGGCGAGAGGGTACTGGCGATGCGAAGGAGCGTTAAGATGCAACAACGGCTTAAAAATAAAATGCGATGGGCTGAAACAACAATCTCAATGATAATTCCACGCGGCTGGATGAATTACACCTTGTGCCCAATAATAGATGTTATATATTCAAGCTAGAGAAGGTCTACTTCTTTTTTTGCCAGTTTTGGCGGGGACGGATGGCGTAGAAACCTGCTTTTTGGACGATGCATTAAAATTCACCTTTTGGGAGGCAATTGTTCGGGGTGGGGGTTTCGCATGTTGGGAAGGAGTAGTTGGGAGTGTCGATGTGACCGGACGGTTGTCAGCATGGAACGGGTAATCAGGTAGACCTTCGAATAAATCGGTTGAGTAACTGTACACCAGAGACGATTGAGGGAGAACCATTTACCTGCGATGTCCTTGAAGAATGGTACAAATGTGTCAAGGATCTCATCGTTCGAAACTTTGCCCATCTCTATAAAAGGGGGTTCTTCCGTGTCCATAGGTTCAGTGGGCATTTCATCAGCAGCATCCTGGACACCACTCTGACGCTCTTCGTCCACATTTTCATTCATGCGCATCTTGAGGAAACCGTTGATCAACGGCTCGAACAGACTCTCCATCGGCGGCATGAGGTAAGCAGCGGCATCAAAGACACTTCCCGTCTCACTGCTTTTCCAGGGGAGGGAGGTATCGATTGTCGACGAGACAACATTGTGAGAGACATCGGTAAGAGCCGGTACACCAAACATCTCCTCGAAGAGAGATCGCTTGGGTACCGCCTGCCCTTTCTGGAGCGCATTCGTTGACGAACTTGCCTCATCGGCTATGCTGATGTCGTGCCCTAGAAGCACGACACCAAAAGCATGCGTAATTCCTACAAGGGAAAACGTCCTGCTGCGAGCGAAGCGATTTGAAGCTGGGTACCAAACTAAATTCCGTATCCCGAACGGTAATGTTTGTGAAAGCTGCGGAGTCGACGACGACATGGAGTAGACCATGAGCCCATTATTCGTGTTTGATGGCGAATGATGAATCGTTGCGAAGGTATCTTGATAGGGATGGGGTACAAGAGTGACATAAGGGTAGTCGTGCCGACGATGCCAACGTACTGTACTATGTTCAATTCGATGTAGATCGCTGATCGAGTGGAAAGACGCACCAGAGCGATTAATAATATCACAGACAACAAGGTTGGGACCGCCAAGGACCGCGATATACTGGCCATGATGCCCAATAAAGTGTATGGACGATATTTTGGGGCATTCTGAACACACTATAGTGAAGTGAAGTGCGTTTGATATTGAATCATACAACGCCACAGAGGCATCGAGCGCAACAGCCAGAAGAGAGCCATCCGGAGACCAAGCCGAGTCTCTGGGCATCTCAGAACGGAAACCAAAAGACGATCTTGAGGTCCAAGAAACTAACGGGCGGTCACAAAACTGCAGCTTCGCACGGAACGTCTGCACGTACCTTCTACATTGCCCTTCTTATCTTTGATACTCCGTATTCTCCAAGTTTTGATATTTCTATCCTCACCAGTAGTCACCAGCTGGATGTCATCTGAAGGACTAAAAGACAGAGAAGTGACCTTGCTCAGGCCATGCGGCCGGTCTACTCTGGTATTCAATATCCAAAAAGTGGACTTCTTGTCCCACCACCATATCTTGAGGTATATCTCGCCACGGAATGACTCATCCCCTTCGCGCCGGTCAATAGTCGCCATCCACTCTCCTGACGGCGAGATTGCCACACGTTCTACTCGCGACGGCTCCAACATCTTATCTTCTTGTCTTGACACTCGGTTCGAAGGCGACACCTCAAGCTCTGCAACAAGCATGGATGACGAAGGAGAGTAGGTTTGTAGTGAAGAAGGATGAGAAGATGGGAGAACGAGTGTCGATGATAACGAGTGAACTGCAAGTGGTGTGGCGGAGGACGAGGATGCCCAGGCACTTGACGTGACGGAGTCTGAGTTCACGAGGTAATTATAAGCAGGTTCGTATGACATATGAAAGGCACGCACCTAGTTTTATGCGAGAGAAAACTCGCGATAGCTTGAGCGTGGCAGAACTGACAAATGCAAAACTTGCATCCGCCAACCCAAGAAGGTACTCTTCCTCAGCAGCAGAACCGCGCGAGACCACAACACTTTTGATGGCCGAGCCAACTCGGGGTACAAACTCCTTCTTTCCGGAGTGCAGCTGCCATATCACGAGAACAGCTTCTTCACCGCCGGATAGCAGATATGCCCCGTTCGTGGTGAACGCAACAGATGAAATCGCATGGGCATGCCAATGAAGCATAGAGGTTTGCGATCGCTTTTCTACGTTAGCAACTACTGGCCTGCCCTGGTTCAAGCAGTACCATAGCCGCACGACACCCTTTGCGTCTCCCGTCGCGAAATAGTCCTCTAATGGATGGACCGCCAAACATGTCAATGTATCGGTTGAAACGTATTTTGTAAATCCAGACTTCAATGCAGAAACTTGTGCAACGTATGCTTTGTGACCAGCGACCGCAATCAGCCATTCACCGCTTGCAGATACTGCAAGCCCTGCTGTGTACCTGGTCTTGCCAACCGGTGTGACCTGAGATGACTTGTGCCATTTCGCGCCCGAAGCGGGATTTTGAGGCTTAAGTGACACACGTAAGATGATACAGCTCTCTTCTGATGGAGCCTTCGCAGACCGGGTTTGTTTTGGCTGCTCTGTAGCACGAATGAAAACCTAATCGTACGTTAGAGACGCGCTAGCACTCACCATCAGCATCGCCGCTTCCCTTCTTCGATTTTGCAGTGGCGACAAAAACGTAATCTTTTATCTTTTCATGAGCGCACACGTGATGGATAGGCTGCTCGAGGTTGATCGTGAGCAACAATATGCCCTCGAGAAAATCCCAGACTTTGAGAGTGCCGTCCAGAGATGCGGTGATGAGTTGAAATGCATTGTGTGCACTGAGGATGGCAGATGTGATGATATCCTGGTGACCATCATCCTGTGGCCCCGGTAATGTAGAAACCACCTTGCCAGATGATGTAGAATGTATTTTAATTCTTTCCCCGACGATGGAAAAGAAGTGGCTGATCAGAGTAAACAGATTGATTAGATCGCAAACATGATAAATCCACGAAAGCTCCCCACCTCCCGTCTTTCGTGAATATTGGTGGATGTGAATTGGAGTTCGAATCAGTCAGGGATGTCCATGTCAGAGGTTTTAGTGGCTCTGGTTGTGGCACCCCGCTTCCGTGTTGTTCAATCGCATTCTCCCTCTCTTGCTCTCCCCGCTTCTTCGTCCCCTGCACGCCTTCCTTAAATTTCTCCTTCTCTTTCGTCTTGCTCTTTCTAGTTTTCTTCTTCACTGGGGGTGGCGGACTTGTGGATTCTGCGGGACTTGGCGGGAGTGGGACATCCTTTGGTAGACGGGGAACGAAAGGAGTGTGATTTATGACCTTGACCGCGGCCATGAGCGTTCTGAGATTTCGAGCGATCGCGAAGCATTCACAGGACCTTTGCAAAAAATGTCACCGCCACTTCGGCGGCGTTTGCCGTTATATGTCCCAGAAAGGAAATAAATCGGAACGTGAAAACGATATAACCCGAAATTCCGAATCGGTCATTATAGCAGAACACGATGCCGCTACAAACCTCGTATACGTAGTGCTACAAAAACATCCTTTTAATCTTGTATGTGCACCAGATAAACCTCCAAAAGGTACATACTTAAACACCAAAGCAATAAACACGAATGAGAATCGAAATATAAGTCCAGAGCAGGAAGCAATGAAATCACTATACGTCCTTGTAACCCACGAATATTCGCACAGACCGACAAGGTGTGTACAGATCCTCCTCAGGGGCAAACCGTCGCGCTTCTAGCATAGCCCGGTAGAGTCTCTCCTCCTCTACAAGCTCTGCCTTCGACATTGCCTCCCGCGGAGGGACAGACCACCCCAGCTCAGCAAGTGAGCACCACAAAGATATTCGTGCCTGCATATCGCTATGCAACTGATTCAGCAATTGTAAGCATGCAGCAGAGAAAGTGGTACTCACCGCTTATAGCGGTCTACCAGTATCTCGAACTTTGTCCGACTCTCGAGTTCGGACAGCTCCTGATCGGTGTCCCACCCAAACTCTGCCAATTGCCCTGTCCGATTCCTCGTGCGATCCAAGAGTTCCTCGTACATAGCCTCTTGACATGCCAGTACACTCTGATACGACCAGTATAATTGCATAGCGAGTGAACGTTCACTAAGCTTGTCGATCTCATCGAGAGGAATCAGGGAGTGTGAAGGTCCAACGCCCATAGATGTACTCTCGGCCGCCGAACTATCAACAGTATAAAGCGGTTTTTTCACGACATAAGCTGTTTCTATTTCGGAGTTTAAGGTGTTAGCCGTATCGCACGAGAGTGATGGTGATTGCGGCGAACAATCCGCAGGACTCGTTGTCGGGTATGAGAGCATAGAACCATCCATACTACTGAATAACGAGGATTCTCCTGATGATTCTGATTTGCTCGTGGCAGAGGAGTGAGTAGACGAGAACGAAACGGCGAGGGGACGGGGCGTGAGAGGCAATTGGGGTTGCGAGGTGGTGTCAGATCTATCCGAGGATAACGAAGCTTCCATGAGAAGCGCATTTGGTGGCAACGGTTGCGGTAATGCTTGTAGAGGGGGTAGTGCAGGCATGCGGAAATGGACAATGGGCGCAGATATTACTCGACGGAAATTCGAGGTGAAATATATTGGGAGAATAGCTGATGTACGTTAGATGCAATTGATATTGCCCACATACAATGCAACCCACCTGTTGGTCGTAAGTTGATAAATCGGTTCTCAAATACAGCGTAATACAAGCTTTCGAGTAGTGCGTGGTCATGAGGTAAGGGTGGGATGTCTGGTTGTGACGAGGGTGGGGGTGGTTTATCAATGCGGTGATGCGAGCCGTTGGGATAGTGTACAGAATCTGAACGCTTATTGCGAGCTCGCAAAGGTGCCGTGAACCAGGTTGGTAGAGTGGGGAATAGGATATCTGGGGATGGTTAACAAAGAAACATGAGGGCAATAGAATGATGTACCATGTTCGAGGACTTCAACAACCCCACCTGGTCGTAGGACACGGTTCACTTCCTTGGAAGACAATCAAGGTATAGTCGCAGAAAGATGGGAATGACCTCACTTCGAAGAGAATACCCCACTGAAGCCAGCGTATTCAGCATGTGCTCATTGATGCGATATGAATAGATGTTGGCATACCTTATTCTCAGGGATACCCCGGCCTAAGCCGTGCATGTGAACATGATCGAATTCATCATCGTCAAACGGGAGTTTCGTCGTCAGACTCGTCAAGGAACCCCTTAGACTCGTTTACCAAGGTGGGTTCAAACGGATTACTCACAAGTTCCCATGTACCCACGAGACGCGACTCGCAACATCTGGCTCCAGAAATGATGACGGGACTTGTACATCCACAAGGTCAAAGCCGACCTTTGTGGCGTTTGTGAACTCCACATTTGGTTTTGAAGAATGGAAGCACTTACGAACTCGCAGTCAGGCCATTCCTTCGCAGCATCAAGTATCCACGTTCCCCCCTATGAAACATACACTGTCACGTAACTGAAAGAAAGTGATGTAAGATGTGACTCACACCGCAACCAAGATCGAGAGAGCGTTTCGGAGAGATGTGATTTGGGAACTCGACGACTGAAACAGATTTCTTGACGTGCATGACGAAGCTGTGGTCCATATTCTCCCTATAACGGGCTTAACCGCCGGTCAGGCACACAATAGCAGGAGCAACTCACAATTCGAGGACTTGTCTATCATAACTCAGAGGATAAGGAGCTTTCTCTGGGTCATAAGAATGATGGCGATGGCCATGCTTATTGAGAAAGTCCTTGTTTCGAGGAACGCGCCTGCCGCTGGTTGAGTCGAGGGTCATTGTTGTGGCGGTGCTTGGACGTGGTGGGGGCATGAAAGGAGCAACAAAGAGTGTGTTACTCATATTTTTTTTTGGGTTCCTCGAAATAAAACCTGGCGCGGATCGTGTGCTGAATGGAAGACGGAACGTGTGTTTAAGAAGGGGTATAATGTTATTGCGAGGGATCGAGCGACACGGCGTGGGACAGCCTGTTAGGTCTAACGTTAGTAGGGCAGGGAACACAGACTGAACTTCCTCTTTATGGTCGTCAAAGCCTCTTTCAAGCGGTGCTCGAGCTGGCAAACCGCCCTAGTCGTATCATCTGATACACACTCGTCACAATCCTTGCAGAACTTAATCGGCTATCTCGTCTTCGACCCCGAATTGCGTCCGTGGAACCTCACACACCTACTTACAGGCTGTTTTGAAACCATCAATATGAACTTGTTGATGGGCATCTTTGTTGATCGTCATGGGTGCATCAGATATCCCTGCATTTTTTCACAGCCAGCGACTACAATTATTAAAAAAAACACAAGCGAG
>QFEX01000120.1:68895-80923 GCA_003316505.1 Suillus alpinus
AACTGCCAAGGCTCTAAAAAGTTCGGTCAACATGTCTTGAAAGCACTAGTCGAAACATGCGTATATAGACTCACAGGGAGTGCACGTAAGACGTGCAGAAAAGACCATTTAACGGCTTTGCGGAGCCCTTGTGAAGTTCTGTTAACTACAAATATCTCATCAAAACGCAATTTCCCGCCGTGAGCTACATTAATATTACAGACGATCCATGCACCGATTGAAAACCCCGCGAACACCATATGTGGCGGTGATATTATCTGAATGGACCTACTTAGTCCATTTCGAATCCATGCAATCCTGCCATGTACTCACCAGAAACCTGCAAAGCCATCGAGGAAACTTTTCAGCAAAGTGGTGTTCATAGTGTTGAATGGTTGTCCAGGTCTGTCAATTATTCACGTCAGACATTAGGGCGCGAGAAAGCTACCGCAGGGACCTACATGGATAGCAATGCCGACAACCGCAACTGTGGCCCTGGCTGACAGTGAAGCATGCACCAAGCTTCCTCACGAGATGACAACTCACATCGGGGCGGCTCCATATATCATGACTGCTTGCGCCATGCAGACTGTTCGGTAGCGATGATGTGTGTCTTCTCCTGTGTATAGACTGATATATGTATAATGCTAGAATCAATTTGACGGAATTCCGAAGATTAGAACCACTTACTAGAGACAATGTATTATCGAGTAGAACACCCAAGTCATGCACAGATTTATCAAGGTTGGATGCCAGCACAACTTCTTGTGAAGTAGTATTGTAGTGGGAGAACTGTGACTCGATCATCAAGCCAGTGCAGCTGCTGATATCCTGCGGATCTAGCAATCTGTCCTCTGTCGCCGAGGCCCAAGTCCCAATCTTGTTATTTACGTACGTTCTGACAGTGTACCCGGTCGATGGAAGCTGAACGACATCGCTTGGGACAGATGCAAGAAATTCACAGAACGTGGAACGCGTTTGAGGTGTATCCAAACACGAGCAAATGCAGACAATCGTCGAATGATACCCTGAGAGCACAATATTAATGTGTTGATCAAAACGAGTCCTATGATATTGTAGAAATAGCCGCAAACGCCACATGAATCCACTCAGCCCCTATCGAGTCTCCACCAGCAGTAAAGGGAACCGAGTAGAGACCTTGGCAAGCTCCACAGCTGGCAAAAATGTGGTGTCTGCCACAGGCGCACCATAAGTCAGCAGTGCACTCATCTTATCTGCACCTTCCTTTGCAGGTTGCATGGAAGAGGAAGGCGGAACAAGCGCTGAAAGTAACATCTGGGTCCTCATCAAGTATTCCTTAGCAGCTTGTTCTGGATCGAGCTGTAGATGGCCTCTTGAAGATTGAACCTGTAAATCCCATCGTTAAGATGTTACATTGCAATGATGACGGATACGTACTGCAGACTGCAGCGCGACGATCAATTTGTCAAGCGTAGATGACTCGAGTGCATCAGGAGGCCAGGCCGACGCAAGGCATCGCAGGAAGGTTGCGTCATTTAATATCTGCACATTACGACCTGTATCACCGTTCGGCATAGCATGAGTAAATGTGTCGATGAATAGGCTAAGGAGCGATGACGCTATGCTGGTGAGTTGTGACGGATGGTGCGTGAGACCCAAGCTATGCAAGGAAGTTGATAAAGCATATATGCTTTCCATCAGGGCCGGTGATGGCTCTGTAACAGGGGATGCTGGACGGTGTTAGAAAAATGACTTGCAAGGCAAACAAAAAACATACCAGCAAGTGTTAGATGTAAGAATTTTGCGTCGTCGTATACTGAGATAGCAGAAGAAATAGTGTGTTCCTTCCACCGGTTGATGATTCGATCAAATAGCAAACCGGTTTTGTCTCGAAATTCTGAATACGACTTGGTGTTAACAACGAGGTATGTTTGGTGATGATGAATATACCCAGTGCAGTAACCTGATCACAACCTATATTGTCAAGGAAAGGCGATGCCAATGATATTTCGATCGCCACTCGACTGAGGAAAATCATGTTTCTCATCGCGCTAACGGTATCTTTTGCTACTGGTGAGTTTGGAGAGCATTTGGATGCAGTGTCGTCTTACCTGGTTGGTTCATCAGCTCATCAGCAGTTGAAGCAAGAGCGTCGGCGATCATAGAGCAGAAAGCCTTCGCCTCCGGGAGATATGCCTCAACCAGATCGCAAACCAACCTCCTAGATGCCGCAGGTTGATCAAGATCATCAAATGAAACAACGATATAAACATACTTGCTACACTCATCCAAGCTAATACGAGTGTAGTCTTTTTGCAATGAAGCTGCAGACTCCTCCAGAATACTTAAAAATGTCTGCAGGCGAGGTGTCCGACCATGAAGTTGTGATTGCAAAGCCGCTCTATATTTTTGGTATGGGAGTTCGTACGCTGAAGATCCACTTCCTGTTGGGGGTGGGGGTGGAACCGAGTGGGACATATATATGCTGTGTAGAGGAGAAAAATCTGATCATCGAGCGGTTCTTTTGAATCACGTTCTTGAAAAGAGCACCTAGATACATACCTTCCGCAACGACTCCACTAATAGGAGCAAGTGAAGACAACGCCTTCAAGAACTGCTCTTTCGCCCGGTAAACGGTATCGGTCCAAATGGTGGTAACTCGTTTTCTGACAGCTTCTTCGAATAAAGTATCGAGTGCCGTCTGTTCCGTTTTCACCAAACCCGATTTGAGCAGCCATTTTCGCAAGGAGGACCTAACATTCCAAACACTCTTCACATTGCCCAACCCCAGCAGCCAGCGATCCAAAGAATCCCGAAGTATAGAGCAGGACTGGTCAAACCAAGTTCGTAGTTTATCCTCCAGAAAGTGCCCTGGCACGGTAGATGAAGCGGAAGATAATTCAACATACGGTTTGTATGACTTGATGTCAGCTGGAAGGAGAACGAAGTATGACGACGATGGAAGTCCAGAAAGAATCGTCTGGGTACTCAAAGCCAGTTCAGAAGGAAGTGTAGTCTCTGGGTCAGATACGGCGGGCGATTCAGTATGCATCTGCTCCAGTACGCGGATTGCCAGGGCTGGCTGCGTGGGTCTCTGACTTTGGAATACATTCCGAGCGAAATTCACGGTCCTTGATATTACCTCCACAAGGTTTAAAAGTGAGGACTTCACATCTCGAAGTTTGTCGTTGGGAGGTATGCCTTTGGACTGCGCCAGCTTGGAAGCCCCTGGAGGATGACCGTTCGTCTGTGTCGTGGGAATGCCATTGAGAATTGCAGTTGCCATGATAATGGAGTTTTTTGAAACCAGTGTATGCACAGTCCGCGTTCTCTGGGAGAGATACGTCGTCAGTGTGTCTGTCAAAGGTCTCGACTCGAGGATATGGAGAGTCAGAATAGTTGCGCAGGTGTCCTAGATTAAAATTATGAGAAGATAAAACATGCAAAGTAAAAAAGCGGACCTCGGGTGACTTCTCGTATGTCCTCAGAGATAATGTGGCTCTATGGATAATCTGAGAACGAAAATGAGATATGGTCTCCCATTGTCGCTGGATGAGCGGAAATTGTTCCTGAATGCGAAACGTCAGAAGGAAAAAGGGGAATTTACCGCCGAATTTACCGCGATATTGACACCTTGATTTAACCAACTCTCCTCATCTTGGTCGTCATCATGAGAAAGTGCCCGGTGCACGACGCGTGCCAGCATGAATAACCAGGTGGCATGAAAATACTTTTCTCTTTCAATAAGCCGCCACAAATGTTCTGGGGCATCAAGAAGCAGCTTTATGTGGGCAGAGAGTACTTGTAATGTTCGCAAGTGCGAGTCTGATATACGAATATGAAGTCATGCAATGTCATGGTGCAGACTGGTACTGACCTTCCTTGCCTACATTCGACGTACGATTTCCCTTGGATGGCTGTTGCTGAGACGCAATAGCATCTTTAGAGTCCTGGAAAGCCTCTTGTACACGCTTTGCGGATTTAGACATGGAAATTATGGACGTTGAGGCTTGTAGGAGATCGCGGTACCGTTCTCTACGCTTTCAAAGTATAGTCAAAGCGCGAATTGCATTCTCGCAAGAGCACGCACCCAACCATAACACGAAGCTCCTCCTGCTTGGCCTCGGCGTCAGATCTGAGGTACTGTTTTGAGCCAAGGCGACTGACGCGAGTAGGTCTTTGACGCACCTTAGCTGAACTTGTTTCGCCCTAACCTCAGGAATAGTAAATTTCGTGAATAGTTCATCTGGGTCTATGTCCGCAGTCTCATCTTGTACCCTAGTGGATTGCACGCTCGAAGAATGGGTGAACGAGACTGAATGAGGGAACTTCAGTGCTGAAGGAGACGGCGCGAATGTTGATGCTGGAGTCGAATGGGATAGTTCTGCAAGGCTCCTGATCGAACCAAACGATGTAACCGATACTGTAGATGGTCGCCGAGCCATACAACATACGAGGTCGTTAATGTCCGACGATACCTCACGCTAGTGGAAACAGTCGTGGACAACAAACTTGGTATATTACGTAACCATGAGGCTATTGATATGTAATTGGACGAAGTAAAGTGAGAGGTGAGATGTGCTCCGTGGATATTAGCTGCTGAAGATGTTCATTAAGCCGTACACTATCGTCTCTCATCATCAGAACCTGACGTGTCTGCTACGTCCATCTCCACAGGGCTAGGTTTTCTTTCATTTTGTGCTGGGGCAGGCGCGGCTGGAGAGGGTCGTGAAGACTGGGCTTGAGATGCTCCACCCTGGGCTGGCGAACCACTGGAGGAGTTGGCCAGTCGCTGGTCAAGGGCCTTCAGTGCAAGTGCCCTGGAAGCAAGAGTTAGCGCGGTTGATTGGGCAAGAGAAGTGAATACTGACCGTCGCCTTTCAGCTTCGGCTCGAGCTCCACCTGGGACCTGACTATACCCACCAGACTCAATGTCATGAGGCACAGAAGTAGGAACAAGGTGGAAACGTGTTGCAAGTTTGTATACTGTGTGTCCGAGCATTGATAGCGGTGTGCTAGGGAGGAAAATCAGTATCTGCAGCAAAAAATGAAATGAGATACTCACTGGAGGAACGGAGGGAACCAGCTTGTCAAAGCAAATGTTTCGCTCCGGTCTCCATATGTTACTACCCCTCCTAGGGAGTCGCCAACACTGCGCTTATAGAAGCGGAGGTATATCCACGACACAAACCAGCCAAACTGAATGAGAATATATGGACATTGGAAGCCAAGTAATGTCATAATGGTCGAAAAAGTCAAGTATGCCATAGGAAGCCTCTACAAACGGGGTCAGATTGGCAAGTGATGGATGATTTTTTTTTTACCTTGACGCGGGCCTTGATAAAGCCCAAAATTTGAACTTGGTGTTCGGGGATAACCTGAGTAAACGCAACAAGCAGGCTGATAAATAGTGCCATTTGACCATGATACTCCATGCCATACCTGCATTGTTCAAGGATGTGAGGTGCTGCCGTCGCAAAATATGTGTGAAACTTACAAGAACATTTCGGCATTACGCGTCACAGCATATTCAATCCAGTTGAAGGCGCACGCGATGATATTCGGTCCAGTCACGCATACGACAATAAACTTCAGAGTTTCGAGAGTCCCCCACAGGCGCTCAAAATAAGTTAACGAAGCGGGAATGACAAGAAGTGAGATAATGAGCTTTCAAAAATGTTCAGTATCAATATATTTCGTCTTCAATCGTCGATAAAACAAGACTTGCCTCGATGACGCTGATTTCGACCAGGGCTGAGGTTGCCAATGTCCAAGGAAAGAACAGGCTTGTTCCAGGTGCCAATGTCAAGTATGGCATTGGGGCAGAGCCTGGTGTCCATTTTATCCAAAGATACAATGTTGAGGAAACTAAGGTAGCCGCAGTGAAAAAACGCGTCACTGGTGGTACAGAATTGATGTATTGCAGCGGTGTCGAAAGGATAGCCATTGCGACACGTCAAAATCAGGGAAGACCGTCGGGTATGACTAATAGAGATCCCAGTTAGAATCAAATCTCACGAGAGTGTACTGGAGACCGTGGCCGTCGTCGAGAGCGTCCTTGAAACTGTTGCACTGAATGAGCCCGATGTCGCAGGGCAAACTGTACTGCGGGGTTTGCTGCTGTTTACTTGTAAGCACAATGACTTCCTTACGTCAGCAGACCCTCTTGCTTCTCCTTGTCATCTGCTCAGGCAGCCCCCGATGGCGGACTACGATTTTCGCCCAGGAGGCTCACTCAAGTTCAAGGGCGGCGTTGCTGAAGGAGGTATCGTCAAGAAGTGTGTATCATTAGTTCTTACCATTCGGTGCACCTGACAGATAAGCAGAAAGAAGAAATCTAAACCTAAACCTAACTCGCAATCTGATAGTGCGAAGGACCGCGAGCGTGAACGGGTAAAGGAATTATTATTCAAAGAGGAGGCAGAACTTGCTAGCGGCTCAGGGTCGGGGAGCAATTCTCCTGCTTTACCTGGGAATAATGACAGAAAAACGGACGCGGAGCGACGTTTTGAGGAAGCGCAAAGGCGAAGGGTGAGTTTTGCGGTCGAGACAAAAGCTCTCCACATATTGACGCCAAAACCCAGCTCGAGAGTAAAGTGGCTCAATTGGCACGCAAGACGCACAAGGATCGCGTTAACGAGCTGAATGCCAAGCTTGAGTCGCTCAGTGAGCACCACGACATTCCCAAGGTGTGTAGTACGGTTTCATGACGGTCCGTGCAAAGTCTCACGACATTCGTTAGGTTGGTCCAGGATAATATTTGCAAAATTTCGCGTTCAGCACGGCGTTCGGGTCGAAGACTGGTTTTGTGCGGGCTCGCGGTGCAGAATTTCAGTGGCGGCGACTATCTTCATATCATCATCATGTCTTTGTAGACTGCTTGAAATTCATGTATTTTACACGCGAAGTGCCTGGGGTTCCACTATTGCCACATATTTGTATAGGTTGGTTTGATATAAGTAGCCACGGATGATGCGGGTCATAAATCCGTGACCACTCTTGACCCTTTCCTTCACGTTCATTCTCTGCATCATGTCTGCTGCACCGCAGACAGAAAAGAAAGGGCACATCTGCCCTCCCTCAAATGCCAAACACCCTTCCGATAGATGGGAGTCACTATTTGTATATTCCTTCATATGCAAGTTCTCGAATCTGAGGTCGAAGGTGGAGGGATTGGAAACACCGATGGAGTGAGCACACACCCGCACTACATGCACCTCACTCGCGTCAACTGAACACGCGATTTACCCCGATGACAGCTTTGAAAATGCCCTCTTGACGCATGGCCCAGATCCCATACTCCAAAAGATTTTACAGCAGTTCATACTGAATCTGCGCCCGCAGACGCGTAATTTGAGGTGAGCACTGTTTGCCACCACTCGTCCACACAAGGGGAATGTTTAACCGTCATTGTGTTTTGTCAGTCTTGATCAGATCTCTGCCACTTTGCATGCTGTCCTTGCAGACGCATTCAAGGCATCGGAGCGAACTGTTTTCTGGGACGACGAACTCAGTGCGAATGTGAACCCTTTTGCCGATTTAGAAGGCGGGTTTTTCGCAGCCGATTGGGATCTCAAAGTTTGTCATTGTCTTGCCATGCTGTACGAATTACCCCTGAGAGCGCGTCACGTTACATTCCATACAGCTCCAAGTTCTTCGCCAGCTCGTGGAATTGCAGCTTACGCACTCCATTGACATAAAAAGCACTGTTGATCGCGCGTGGGGCGTGATGCAGAACAAGCACAAGAAGAAAGACCCCGAAACTGCCCCTCCTGAATCCAATGATTCCAAGAGCCAGCAGAATCTGCAACTCGTTCCATTAGGCCAGGATGCACAACGCAAGCGGTATTGGGTCGCAGATGGTTCGTGTGTCTTTCATTTCAAGCTCCTCGCCCTCTTTCCTATTTGCGTGTATTTGGTGCGAGGCCGCATTTTTTTGGCCCCCATGTTATCCGGCGTTAGCCGTCTGTAAGGATTTCCGGCTGACTCCCGTTGTAATCTATCTTAGATTCCCCGCGGATATACGTTTCAACTAACCCCTGGAAAATCACTGCGACCTTCCAGGCGGTCTCTTCAACGCGTGAAGAGTACCTTGCTGTGATTGAGAAGCTGAAAGCATCTTCCCCACAAGGCGATCGTAAAAACAAACTAGAACAGGCCCATACTGCACTCGTCAAGGCACTCGAAAGTCGGACAGACATTGTTGACGCGGACTTAGCGGTGAGTATTTGTTTGTCCTGATCAGTAGTAAATAATAGATAGATCCTACTTTTACTTGAATCGCTTACTAACCAATTGTTCAGCGCGTACAAAGGGCCCGCAAGAAAATAGAGCAGCGCCAGATACTCATGGCGCAAGCTGAAATTCGACAGACTCGCACACGACGGCAAACACGTCGGCCCGACTACGTGTACCATGACGCCGAGAGCGGGGAGGCAAGCGGTTGGCATCAAATTCAATTTCGATTGCTGACTTATTTTTATGGTCAGGATGACGCCGATGAATATCAATTTGAGGAAGACAATGACTATGATGACGAGCAGTTCGGGGAGGACACCTTTAGTGGCTCCCGATCACATGGCCGTCGACAGCCGGGGGCTATTGCGCAGCGGAGATCCACTCGCGCCACAAAAGCCAAGCGACCCTCCCCTGATCTGTCTGCTTTTGAATGGAAAGGCGAAAGGAGGTCAGCTCGCCTTGGCCCCTCTGAGGAGATACCTATGGAGCGTCCATCAAAACGTGCGCGAACGGAAGAAAGCACGATGAGTTCTACGTCTGCAGGCTGGCCCCCAGTCTTGCCAGCCGAGAATTCAAACGGCGTCTCAAAGGCAAAAGCGAACGGCGCAGCAGCTGTTAAACCAACTGAGATTGCAGTTGAGCAGCTCGGAGGGAAAAAGAAGAGCAAGTTTTGGTTCTACGCTGTGGAACCGATCTCTGCGCCTTCTGACGTCCTCCCCCCTGGTGGCAGTGGTTCAACCTCCGTGAACGGTCATGAACACAACGGAGATACCGGCCCCTCCGGCACCAGTAGTAACACTTCGATCCCGACACATGGCAAAGGAGATGGGATGGACATCGACGGTCAGAGAGAGTTTAGTTTGTCACCAGTTCCCCTGGAAGGATTGCGGAGTGCATGATTTTCTATCTCATCGCTTCATTCGACTCATGGCATTTTATTCTTTTTTCACCATTTTACTCGCACTCCATAATATTCCACATACCAGCAAAGCCTCATCCATTGATCAGCCTAGTCTAATCATTCATTTTATTACTCCTTACGCCTCCGACCTATGTAAGTCTTGCAGTGATGATAAAGCAGTGGACTTTTGATTATCCACATCTGTACTATATATCTATTCATTTTTTTCCCAAAACGCTGCAAGCTTATCACCTCATCTTGTACCCCCATGAGCATTTGATTAGCGATCATGATACTGATGTTTTTACAAGTGTAACCAACCTTCCTAATGATAGTTGGAGGATTTTGTTTCAAGGCCGAGCGTGTCCTCTGGTTGTTGGTCGATTGCTTTTAGGTAATAAGTGTGCGGGTGCAATTATCGGACCAAAAGTCCACCGTGAAAGCCTTTGGCGGACTTTGCTTCAAGACCACGTCCAGCGCCGTCGAATGATTGCACGCATCGCGGAGAATGCTCTCAAGAAGATATCTCGATCTGTACCAAAGTTTCGTGGTGATCTTCGCGCTCACGAACTTGGTCTGGTTCGCCGAACAGCATCAACTCTGGTGAGACCTCCATCCTCGGACGATGCAGAACTGGTCTCTCTCTTCGACCAACCGCAGACAGGGCAGAAAGCCTCACCGTTATTTGTCACAGGCATTTTCCAGCACCCTCAACTGACAACACCAGCCGCATTCAGTGCGCTCGCTGACTCAACCCTCGTACGCGCGCAACTCCTAACAGAACGAATATTGCGGGCCAGGGAATCTCGATCTGAGCTCTTCAAAGTGGTCAAGAATCTGGACAGACTCAGCGATCTCTTGTGTGGTGTTATCGACTTAGCAGAGCTCTTGCGGAATGCACATCCTGATGCTCAGTGGGTGGATTGCGCTACGGAGAGTTATGAGAAATTATGCGAGTTCATGAATGTACTAAATACTAATGTCGGGTTATATGAAGTGAGTCATGCACTTTTGCCTATCTTTAAGATGTCACCTCCTTTAACAGGTGCTGCACACTGTACTACACGACCCAGAAATCGTCAAGTCCCTCAGTCAGGAGGCACTTCAAACCGCGCTCATATTCTGGCATGATTTCGAAAAGTCTGCTATCAAGCTTCCCCCAGAACAAAGGGAGAGATTTGTATCCCTTTCGTCCGAGATTCTGTCTGTGGGTCACGAGTTTGTCACGGAAGCTTCCGCCCCGCGACCACCTGTGAAGATCAAGCCATCCGAGCTCGAAGGTTTGAAGGACCGAGGGATGGGCGCTCGTCTTCAAAGACAGGCATTTTGTACGCAGAAGGACTTGCTGGTCTATCCGGGCTCTCACCAAGCCTATATGATCATGCGCGCGGCGCCTCATGAAGAACCACGAAGAAAAGTGTACATGGCAGGTCATACGAGCAGTGCAGAGCAAATTGACCGCCTTGAGCGGTTGCTGCATGCGCGTGCACAGCTGAGCCGCCTGGTGGGCTGGGACAGCTATGCTGGCATGACGCTCAGCGACAAGATGGCGAAAACTCCGGGTGAGCGGTTACGTGTGGTAGCATATCGGCCAGTCCTGATGTCCAAGTTACGTAGAAAATGTCAATCATTTTTTGGGTACCTTCTTGGATCGAACCACACTCGTTGCTCGCAAAGCATTGCACACATTGAGTTTGCGGAAGCAAGCGCATATTAAATCGACGAACCTCCCAATTATCCAGGCATGGGATAGGGATTATTATTGTCCACCCGAACCGCCAGCACCGCCAGTTCCTCTCCCCCCTCTTTCACTCGGGCGTGTATTTATGGGCCTTTCACGGCTATTTAAACACCTCTATGGAATAACGTTACGACCCGTTGATGTCGCATCTTCCGAAGTATGGCACTCTGACGTACACAAACTAGAAGTGGTTGACGAAGACAGAGGCGTCGTTGGTTGGATATATGCTGATCTCTTCGCCCGTAGCGGGAAGTCACGCGGAGCCGCTCATTACACTGTCAGATGCTCAAGACGAACGGACGATGACGATGAAGCTGGCGACCTACGAATATCCGGAACAGATGAATTCGTTCGTCCTTCTATCGAGTTCGAAGCCACTAAGCGGCACAGACTACGCGGCGAGCATGGTGAGTTCCAGCTGCCACTGGTAGTCCTGCTTTGCGATTTTGTATCGCCGTCGGTTGCTCGGGGCCCTACCATTCTCGAATGGTATGAAGTTCAGACTTTGTTCCACGAAATGGGACATGCCATGCATTGTGAGAGTTCCTCATTCTCACCGAGATCATGACTACTGACAAGACAACAAACTTCAAGCCATGATCGGTCGGACCGAGTACCACAATGTCGCAGGGACGCGCTGTGCGACCGACTTTGTCGAGCTGCCTTCCATCCTCATGGAGCACTTCCTCAACTCCCCCAAAGTTCTCTCCCTCTTCGACACCGACGGTTCTTCTATCATCAACCAAACCGGAAACCACCACGAAGACCCTTGCCGGTACATCGATACCCATAATCACATCTTACTTTCTCTGCTTGACCAAGTATATCACTCCCCCTCCGTCCTTGAGCCAGGCTTCGACTCGACGACCGCCCTCGCAAACTTGTATAACACTCGCGGTCTGATCCCGCATGCACCTGGGACGTCGTTCCAGACGCAGTTTGGGCACCTCTTTGGATATGGTGCGACGTATTACTCATATCACTTCGATCGCGCTATTGCATCCCACGTGTGGCGGAAGATCTTCTCTGCCGACCCACTCAACCGCGAGCTAGGAGACAAGTACAAGCAGGAGGTGCTGAGGTACGGTGGTGGGAGGGACCCGTGGTTGATGCTCAGCGCGTTGCTTGATGCTCCTGAGCTGGAGGTCGGCGACGCAGAAGCGATGCGAGAAGTTGGTAGATGGAGG
>QFEX01000121.1:14649-25901 GCA_003316505.1 Suillus alpinus
GTCTCGTGTTCGTCGTTTCTCCTGAACACATGGTATTTAGCCGATTTAAAATACCAGGGATTGCGGATTGCGAAGAAACACCGTGGAACTATGATTTGCATGCATGCGTTCTTGAGACTAGCTTGCCGAGGTAATTCAGGGTAATTCACCTCAATTCGACTTGGTATTGTTGACCAAGCGACAGCATCAGCCAGCAGAGAGATATGAGCAAGAGTTTCTGGGTAACTGGAAGTCGTACGGGTCTGGCACAGGTCGGTCCTCCGTGGGTGTGCCAAGGGTCCTGGTGCAGTGGCATGAGTCCCGACTCGTAGTTGGTCCTCGATCGATAGAGCCTTCAGAGGTTTGGCCTTTGGGTTTCCCTTGCAACCCGTACCCGGTCCAACGTATACAAACGTATTCTCGCTCTTTGTTTCCATGTTTCTCTCCAGTACAAACCTTGACGCTTTGTTATGGTCGTCGTAAGTCTGAGTTCCCGCTGCATGTTGCAGGAAAGTTGACGCACGATTCGCGTGCGACCCGACGGTGTGCTTGCTTCCAATAATACCATCTCCCACAGAAAGCAGCTGCCCCTCCCACTGGACGCTCTCAATCGTGTAACGTCGACGATAGAAGACATGGTCAAAACGAGCAGATGAATATATGTCGCGATGACCCCTTTGGTTCATCTTTTACACCTGCGATACGTTCTCGATGACGAAACAATAAAAGGTGGGGACGCTGGGGTTGAATGCTTGGTCGTACACATAGCTCCTAGAGCACTGCAAGGTACTCTATAACGCGAGTTCGGTACTCTTCCATTCCGGATCCTCGTGCTCGGTGCAGAGGGGTTGAACGAATGGTCATAAATGCAACTTCTTCGGAGTCACCAGCGCGAACGGTCGCCCTCGTGAATTCCAACCATCAAAGTATGGTCGTGAGCACTCCACAATGTTGATTTCCAAGACAGTTTCGGATGGAGTTCTACGCAATTAAAAGGGCCAAAACATACTCGGGACAGAAGATAGATGTTGATGTTATTTGGTGTGGTCATTGATCAGTCCGCCATGGCTCCTGTCAAAGATTGGACCTTTGAGTAAGAAGTGCGTGAATTCGAACTTCATCTATCTAGCTAGACGCCATAGAATGTTGCAGATTTTATTCCATTTCAAGTAGTCGGCGGTCGCTCGCAGAATACAAGAACAGCTATCTTCAGCTTTGAGGGACCTGTGCCTATTCAGGGGAACAACCAAAGCGCAAAATACGGCATCCGCGTCGCCTAATCCACGAAGCATATGGTACATCCCTGTGTGTTTTAATCTGTCGAAATCCAAAGGGGCCTTGTGACCTATTGTAATTTTATTGCAAGTGAGCAGCAAGGGAAAGCAACGCCTATTTTACATACCACTATTACCCACAGTGCACACGCATCCTGTACTGACGTCGGCCGTCGTCGGCGAGGACAAGAATACAATAAGTTCACCACAGCTGTTCAGGAACTAAGACGCACGTTTGAGGCGGTTTCTTCGCCGATTGCACGGCGTTGTTTGCAACAACGTCGTCCCTTTCACTGAAGTAAGTTTAGGAAACTCGAAATTAGGCACACTCGTGAAGTAAAACAGTACCAGGGATGAGTTCGGATTCAGACCCGCATGTTATAATGCCAGTCAGACAAATAGACAGAGTCTGTAGAGGAACGTGCAAGGCCCAGAGGACCACATGGTAATGGCAGAACTAATACGACGCTACTAGTGAGGGTTTATAATTGGTGCCGGCCATGCCCTAATGATTCATAATTTCACCACGTTCGTTTCTGAACTTCATTCTTCCTTAATCCTTATGACCTTGGTCCATTCGCACTGCGGCTATAGTGTCCTGAACGACGACAGAATTCAACGAATCGATGTTCTTCTGAGGTACGGTCACAACCGTGAAAAGAGTGATAATAATACGGTCTACAATCTGTAGCCTCGAACGTTTCTTAGCTACTGATTAACGGAGTGTTCATGGGCACATGACGAGCGCTTTCTACTCGGTCGGAGAAGCCAAGCTCCCACGCAACAAAACGTTCACAGGCGCATCATGATCACTTCAGAGCTTTGAGAGCCTATAAGTATCGCGGTGCAGATGAAATGTTGAACTTGCCCTCCTGTGCCTCCATCCTGACGTGACAAGTTCTAAGCATGATTCCGCCGTCAGTCATCGCCCTTGCTTTCCTTGCCAGAACTGCATCAGCAGCAGTCGCATCGACCTTCACTGCCCCAGCTCCTGCGTAAGAGTTGTAAGCCTTATTTATCAAACACCTCTGACTTCGATCATGCAGACCGACTTCTCAATCTTCATTCTACACCGGTGTTGCAAACTCCACCATCACCAACTCGCCCAATGTTCCCGGACAGGTGTTCGACCGCTTCATTCAGATCTGGTTGGAGAACACGGACTACGCCCAGGCAGCCTCTCAGGGAGTCTTCCAGACCCTTGCTGCCCAGGGCATTACCTTGAGTGGGTACTACGGCGTAACCCACCCAAGTGAGCCAAACTACCTCGCCGTGGTTGGTGGCGACTTCTGGGGTCTTGCTAGTGACGTATTGGAGCAAGTGCCCACTAACATGTCCACTGTTGTGGACTTGCTCGACCAGAAAAACATTAGCTGGGCGACTTACCAGGAAAATATGCCCACGGATGGCTATGGAGGATACAACTATACGAATCCGGCCGACGGATATACCTATTACGTGCGCAAGCACAACCCATTGGTTATCTACGACTCCGTAGCGAACATTTCCACCAGAGCGGCGCGTATTAGGAACTTCAATGACTTTGCTGTCGATGTATGCGCTCATTTTACTTGCGAAGGTCAATATACTCACCCTGGAATAGGTTGGCAATAATTCCCTTTCTCAGTGGATTTTTGTTACTCCGAACCTCCGCAAGTATGCCCATATTCAAATCACTGCATTGTGGATTATCTCATAAGGTCATGCAGTGATGGTCACGATACTAGTGCTGCATATGCTGCTTCCTGGGTTAACTATTGGCTCTTGCCCTTGCTCAGCGACCCAAACTTCAACACCGCTAAGACGCTCATCATGATCACCTTCGACGAGTGCGTTTCTTCCTGTTGAATCATGTTAGTTGAATTGAAAGTCGTGGATTACAAAGAAACGAGACATATACCGTTGGCAACAACGTATACAGCCTCCTCCTGGGTGGAGTCATCCCCCAGATTATGAAGAACACCACTGATCCAACGTTCTACACACATTACTCGACGTAAGTATTAGAACTTGACGTGGGTGTCTGACTAACCTATTAACGGACAGAATTTCAACTGTCGAGAATAACTGGGATCTCGGTAACCTCGGTCGTCAGGATACTAACAAGACGGTGGCTAGTGCGTACCCTTTGCCTCTTTGTGCACTGTGTTCGTTCTGATTGCATCATCCAGATGTTTTCAACCTCGTTGCTTCGGTCACCTCGTATAAGAACAACAACCTCACTGCTTCCTCTCCCTCCCTCCCCCAGCTGAACATTACTGGGACTATCCCAGGACCATTGAACCCTGACTACTACGTCCCCTATTTAGCACCGAACACGGCCGGCACTGGCGGTGGTAGTGGAAAGACCTTTGTTGCTCCTAACGTCAACACGTCGTTGACCTCGGCCAATGCTCCTGCACCAGTCAATATATCTGCACCTGCAACCACCAGCCCTGCAACCACCAGCTCTGCTGCTGGTCTGACGAGCAATACGGGCAGCATGATTGTTGCAGTCGCTGTTGCTGTTGTCGCGGCAATGTCACTCTAGTGGATGTAGCTATTTATTGTTGTAGTAAAGTTTATCCCGCATTGTACTATGCGCTTTTTTAGTGTGTGGGTGGCACAGTGCGTCGGACAAATCGACACAGGACATTACTCATTATTAAGGCATGTGAGGTATCACATCGTGTAGTTGACGTCGATGAGAAGCATGCATTATGCGTGCGAACAAGAATCTGAAGAGGTGTCGTCGTACAAAATACATGCCAGTTACCATCAGGTCCGAATGCTACAGCTGTTGATCAGTTGTCAAGACCCATCCACACTCCTATGCGCTCCCAAGTTTTCTGACGCATTTTTGTCCAGGCTTCTCGTCTCGCCCGCACACAGTCTGAGCACCAGCCCTCATCTTCGTCCCATTTGATGTCGATGAGGGCTTGAAGTCCGCACAACGGGTCAAACTGATACTCGTCGTAGAGCCCAGAATCATGCACGCGCCTCTCCCAAGTGTCTCGCTTCAAAGACAGAGATGGACATCCGGGAAGACGTGTCGGTGGAGTAGAAGAACTCGGTCCAGTACTCCCAGATGTCTCCTTTGATCGGTTTGGGCATTTGAAGGAACGATCCACGCGCACCGCAACCTGCGACCAGGCCGAGACTAGATGTTCTCTCATGCGTTCCAAACGTCTTTCATCCGCACGGCTGATTTCCGGGGACCTTTCTCCATCGCCGCCATTCAACTCGCCGTCGCCGAGACCATAGCCTGTCACCCGAACCATTTCATAGAAGGCCCTCTTCAAAACACTTTCGATGCCACAACTCCGCGCGAGAACCACGACTTCCGCTGCATTAGATTTACTTGCCGTGGTAAGATCTGAGAGAGACGAGGACCAAGCATTTTCGAAGAGTTTCATGGCGAAAGCTCGATACGTGTCGAAACCTAACCCAGTTGCTGCACGAAGGATAGCAGCCAAGACCTGGAATGGAGGTGGGGTAAAATAATATGCCCTGTGGGTCGCAGTCAATATCAAATAACAATGGGAAAAATGATCTCCTTACATCGGATTCTTATCCAGCTGTAACAATGCCTCGAGGTCTTTCGGCGTGGTGTTCGACAGGTGGTACACCGTTCCGTTTTCGTCTCTTTCAATGACGACATTGTCATCCATGAGCACATCTTGTTCATCCAAGAGGCCAGCAAAAAAGGTTGATTGATCAACGAGCCTCGAACGGTGGAGTTTGAAAAGCACGCCTCCAACCTCGAGGACCGTGTTCCCATCAAGGATCCACAATTGTTCGTGTTTGTGCGCCACAGGTGCAGCTCGTTCCAGCTTTGAACGCTTTGTGGGGCGGAGGTTCTCCATTGAGATACCCTCTGTACAGCTGCGAACTGATTCAATCGAAGCCCTTCTCCTCCCCTTGCCGTTATTCCTGTTCCTTTCCCCATCTTCGTCATCAGGAGTAGCGGGATGGGACAGAGTCGAAGAGCTCTGAGGCTCAATCGGAGCTGGGGGGTTCACCTTGCGAGCCACAGGACGTGAACGTTTAGGCTGTGGTACTGGCAGCGAGGGGGAAGATGCGACATCATCAATCGCCATCGGTAGCTTCGAGACGTTCGAAGAGATATTGCCCTGTGAATGGGCAGCAGGAACATGAGCAGAGCCTTGCGCCCGACCTTTTTGAAAAGTGGACTTGGCAGGCTGCGATGCCGGAAGACGCGCCTTTGCGAGCATCTGAGACACAGAAGGAAAGTCAGGCTCGGGAGAGGATTCCAACTCTGTCTTTGGTAGCAAATCGCCCTTCAAGGAAAGATCGATGCTCGGGTCCAAGGGAGTGATAGGATCGTACGATGGCAGGGGGAAAGGCTGAGACCGAGAAGGCACGCAGGAAGGTGGTGAGGGAGACGGAGTACCCCTAGTGGAGCTAGATGGTGATGTCCCTTTTGATCTAGCTCTAGGCCCATTGCTGTGGCCAGGAGGCACTGGTGACGACCTCGCTTCTTCGATGTCGTTTCTCAGAGAAGCATGAACTGAAGTGTTGTCTTCAACCTTTTCGTCACTGCCTTCGACACCTTTGTTTTCAGCCTCGCCTTCGCCTTCTTCATCTTCACCTTCGCCTTCTTCGTATTCACGTAGGACAAATTCTTTGTATTCACCTAGGTCCAAGTCGTCTTCACCTAGGTCAAAATCGTCTTCGTTTTCGTCGTCACTCTCATCCTCATCTGAATCAGTGTCACTCTTGTCGTCGTCTTCATCTTCAAGCACATAATCTTCATCGTCTTCGTCATCAGCATTGTTATCATCTCCCATTAAAAGGTCGGTTGTCCGTGGTTCCCGATAATCAGCGTTGTTGTGAACATCTACCTTTCTGCTTTGATAGGGTGACGACTGCACATGAGCTTTTACTGACGAGGTATGGCCAATGCCATCAGACGCCGGCAGCGATTTACCTGTGGCCATTTGTGTGCTGGTCAGAGGATGGTTACGTGTTTGACCCTAAGAGTGGGTCGATCACGGAGTTCCAAAAACAGACTTCGCTCCAACTTGGACCGTCGAATATCAGTGAAATCCGAAGGTAAAACATCATGATCTCTACTTCTTATCATCGCAACATCAGATATATCACCACGAAGCAGTCGTACCTCGATCATCCTCAGCTCTTTCGTGGTCTCAGGCAGGGATCCAGAATAGTGTCAAGCCGACCTCCAACCAGGTGGTGAGCAAGAGCCTCCAATTGGAGCTCTTTCACAGCCTTCTGCACGGCCAATATTTCTGTACGAGCTGCCTGCCCATTGTCAGCATCATTGTCACACACCGTCCGCCGGGTCCTGGGTAATTCGTTCGAAGTCATACTTCACTATTCACGCTACGTTATGAACTTACTTTATCAACCTTGTAGAGACACCATACTATGTTTGAATCATCACTAGAACGCGATTACAATCGCCTGGCGCCACACAAACTTGGAAGGGAAGGGAAGTACTCAGCAAGACTACTGCTAGCTGCACTCAAGTTCATTGTTCTTCCCACGTCCACACGTCGGTTTGCCCATTTCGTCATGACTTCGGAATCGTCACGTCGTATACCGTCGCGATGCCGTCGATCCCGCGGTAGTATGCGTTTGTAATTGCTCGAAAATGTTCTTGCATTTTCGTGTCACACTCGTACACTTAAGTCCTTGCGCCTCCCGTGGTCGAATTCGAACATTACTCACCATCTCAATTTGAATGTATTGTCCTTCGACCTTCATGTTTCAACCTTTTAACTCGAGGTCAATTGTTGGAATTAAAACCAAAGATCATGGCTGAACCGCAGCGCAAGGCTCGATTTCCCAACGCCTGCCGCATTTGATGTAAGCTTCACGGTTTACCTGACAGACACAATAGCTAAATTACTCGAATTTCCAATCAGCAGGATCTGCAAACAATATTGATCGTGAACAGCCTACTGGTTTCTTCGTTACTGACCTTGGTACGGAGATCCAATAGACGAGTTGAAATGCCTGCTTTTGACCTGCAACCCTTCAAATGCCAAGTCCCCGATTCACCCAGGTTCACGGCGCTGTAATGTGGGCGTCTGCCTGGCCCACTTACAGTAGAACATCTGGACTCAACAAGGCTGTACCTTCACTATTTTTAGCTTTGAGTTCCAGCATGACCATTGGCAGTGTACTGTTTCATCATCGTAACATGTATGTGTACATAAAGACTCGGATGAGTGACCAAAGCTGAACTGAAGCAGTGACGTAGAGTAAGTTATGGAAATGATCGTTGCAAAGAGGCCTAAGTAATGTTCCTAAATTCAAAATCACCGACTCCCCGAGTCGCAAGTCAGAAAGATCCCAACGGAATAGATGCAGGTAAGTTCGATACATTATGCAGGTTGTGAAGCCATCTTGCTCCAAAATCACTCATTACCGGTGATCCATTCGTCCATGTCACTCCAGAGGTTTTGTCGCATCTTTCTCCAGGTAGCCCGTCTCGACTTGATACAATCCGAGCACCAGCCTTCCTCCTCCCACGGAATGTCGATCAATGCCTGAGCACCGCACACTGGATCAAATAGGAATTTTGTGTACAGCCCAGAATCATGGACACGTTCGTCCCAGGTGGCCTGTTGGGTGGTTTTGACTGGACATCTCTCTGACGCAGGTGGAGAAAATGAATGCGCGTGAGAGGTGATAAATAACCAGGAAGAAATACAGCAGTACCTCGTGGTGACTTCCTGCTTTCGGCCAGGGAGGGGGGTGGGTCAATGCAAGGAAACGTGGCAATTCGCACAGCGACCTTTGACCAAGTGGTGACCAAGAGCTCTTTCATGAGCTCCACGCACCTTTGGTCTATACGACCAATCTGCTCGAGCCCTGGCTGCCCAAGAACATCATTATCATGCAGGCCAACCTGCCGGGTCTTGGCGAGTTCGTACAAAGCACGTTTCACACCACTATTCACACCGCATGAACGTGCGAGAAGAATGACATCCGCTGCATTTTCCTTCTGCTCGGGGGTCAAATCCGCCAGGGACGGTGACCATGTCTGTTCGAGAACTCGAGCTGCCCAGGCACGATACGTTTCGAAGCGCAAGGCAGTCGCCGCGCGGAGAATGGGGGCGAGAACTGAGAATGGGGGAGGTTGGAAGTAATATTCACTAAAGATAGTCAGACTGATCCATGCAAAGACAATAATAATAAGGATTACGTTGGGCTATCATCAAAATTCAAGAGAGCCACGAAGTCGTCCGCCGTGGTGTTACCGAGGTGGTATACCGTCATTTTGCCATCAATTTCCACCCGCACATCATCGTTCGGAAGTTTACCATTGTCATGATGTTCAAGAAGCTGGGCGAAGAATAATGACTTGGTGACCAGTCTCGAGCGATGAAGCTTGAGCCGCACTCCATCAACCTCAATGACAGTATTGGCATCCAAGATATAAAAGGCTTTGTGTTTTCGGGCAGTAACAAGATCAGATTTAACCCGCTTGAGAGGACGTCCTTTGCCAGGATCGTTGCCGGTCGTTCCGGGGGCTTTCCTCTTTCCCTTGCCACAGGTCTTCGCATCATCTTTGTTCACGCATGCAGGTGTTGTGGAGTCACTCGAGACCTTCTGAAGAGCGATAAGCATTTGCTTCATTTCATCAGTGTTGATCCGCGAGCTTGACGGTGGCAGCCGGGAGCTCGAAGGACCGCGCACCGATAGGCATATGCCCTGTTCGGGTCGAATAGGAGATTCAGCTGCTTCGAATCTAACTGCACTTGCATCCGGGGCTACGCGAGACTGTGGCGATTCAGGTAACAAAAGTTGAGGTGAGCTAGAACGTTCGGTGCTTGGAAAAGGTGTCATTGGAAAGGGCTGTGACCCTCCACGAATTTTCGAAGACTGCATATCATCATTGAGAGATTGTGAGTCAATCTGCCCTGTAGAGGGTCCGGGAGAGCTGGAACGAGGAGTCGGTGCACCCAGTTCATCCTGATCCACTGGAGAAAGGACCCGGGCAATCATGCGTCTGCGGAGCCAGCGCCTCCTTTGACTTGGAAGCCCAGGTGGAATTTCAAGTGTAATCTCTGGTTGGGATGGAACACTACCATGACTTTTGTCGGTGGGGACTGTTTTGATGCAACACTTCAGATAGTTAGCACTTGCCAAGCAAAATGAAGCCTGACCGTGAAGTGTTCCTTCTACCTCGAGCGACGGAACCTCAGGACTCTTTAAATTGTCCGACAAACAGGAGTCCGAGGACTCGGCGTACTTCATAACAGTGAACAAGTGAATGCAACTGACAAACTGAGTTCTGCAGTCGGTAGGTCAACGGTAGGTGACCGTCGGCGTGGTGTGCTGCACAATATATTATGTCACGTGCTAATTACTGCACAACGTGCAGTCTGTTCGGTGGCGTATGTGAAGCCATCTTGCTCCAAAATTACTCATTACCGGGAATCCACTTATTCATGTCACTCCAGAGGTTTTGTTGTATCTTTCTCCAGGTAGCTCGTCTCGACTGGATACAATTAGAGCACCAGCCTTCCTCCTCCCACGGAATGTCAATCAATACCTGCGCACCACACACTGGATCAAATAGGAATTTTGTGTACAGCCCGGAATCATGGACACGTACACCCCAGGTAGCCTGTTGGGTGCCAGTTTTGAGTGGACATATCTTTGAATCATCTGACGCAGATGGAGAAGAAGAATACACGTCAGAAGTGTTAAACAACTAGCAAGCATTAGAACAGTACCTCGTGCGGAAGACTTCCCTTTTTTGCCCCAGGAGCCAGATGTGTTAACTTTTTGTGCAGGGTCTTGGCAGGGAAGTGTGCCAACCTGCACAGCGACCTCTGACCAGGTGGTGACTAAGAGCTCTCTCATGAGCTCCACGCACCTTTGGTCTGCACGACCAATCTGCTCGAGCCCTGGCTGCCCAAGAACATCATTACCACGCAGACCGATCAGCCGGGTCCTGGCAAGTTCGTACAAGGCACGCTTCACTCCACTATTGACATCACATGAACGTGGAAGGACAATGACATCCGCTGCATTTTCCTTCCGCTCTGAGGTCAAATCTGCCAAGGACGATGACCATGTCTGCCCGAGAACTCGAGCTGCCCAGGTACGATACGTCTCGAAGCGCAAGGTAGTCGCCGCGCGGAGAATAGGGGCAAGAACTGAGAATGGGGGAGTTTGGAAGTAATATTCGCTAAAGATAGTCAGACTGATCCATGCAAAGACAATAATAATAGGGATTACGTTGGGTTATCATCAAACTTCAAGAGAGCCACGAAGTCGTCCGCCGTGGTGTTACCGAGGTGGTATACCGTCACTTTGCCATCATTTTCCACCCGCACATCGTCGTTCGAAAGTTTACCCTTGTCATGATGTTCAAGAAGCTGGGCGAAGAATAACGACTTGGTGACCAGCCTCGAGCGATGGAGCTTGAACAGCACCCCATCAACCTCAATGACAGTATTGGCGTCCAAGATATAAAAATCTTTGTGTTTCTGGGCAGTAGCGCAATCAGATCTAGCCCGCTTGAGAGGGCGTCCTTTGTCAGGATCGTTGCCGGGCATTCCGGAGGCTTCCCTCTTTCCTTTGGCCTTGTCACATCTCTTCGCATCGTCCTCGTTCACACATGATGTAGGAATTGCAGAGTCATTTAAGACCTTCTGAAAAGATGTCGCTTCCTGCTCCATGTCATCGATGATCATCTGTGAGTTTGACGGTGGTTGGGAGCTTGAAAGACCGTGCACGGTTAGGCCTGTCTCCTGTTCTGGCCGAATAGGAGTTTCAGCTGCTTTGACTTTGACTGTGCTCGCATGCGGGGGTACACAAGACCACGTTAGTTCAGACAGCTCGGTGCTATCAAGTGCGGGAAATGGGTCGACAAAAGTGGCATTTGGAAAGAAGACTGGTGAGCCTCTAGGAATTTCTGAAGACTTAGGGGTTTCAAAGTCGAACACGACAGCATCATGTTCAGATTTAGAGAAGAGGGCCATATTACCAGCTGGTTGTACCAGTATATATGTG
>QFEX01000121.1:26213-46225 GCA_003316505.1 Suillus alpinus
TATCGTAAAAGTAGGATTCAATAAATATCGATTGGTACTTCCTCAGTTTATCTGACTACCTGATAGGCTTTGCTCGAGCGAGGCGCGTCAGTAGTTGTTCTCGCTCGACCGTCGAGTACATCGATATCGAGCCCACTCCTTGAGGGCGCTAAGATTGTCACGGCTGACTATGCTGATGTCAAAGCAGTTGCCTCCATTCTCCGCGAGCATAAAGTGGAGGTCCTGGTTTCTGCATTGGCATACGGCGCATTGCCTTCCCAGTCTACCATCGCTGATGCTGCCAAGGAAGCTGGCGTGAAACTTTTCGTTCCCTCTGAATTTGGCTTACCCACGGAGGGAGGGAAGGGTGGTCACCTGGTGATCAAATCACAGTTTGCTGGTGAGACTTTTTTGTTTTGTGCCTGGTTTGGTTGCAAGTTATTGAATGCTCACGGTATTGTAGACTACCTGAAGTCATTGAGCATTCCTTCATTGCGCTTCTACGTAAATGCCCGTTATCCTGTATATTCGGCAGAGCTATTAACACCTTTTAACATAGACCGGGTTGTTCATCGAGTTCATTCCGCAGTTTACTGGAGTTGACACCGGAAAGTTTTTGGTTCTGGGCAAGGGTGAAGCATCTTTCTCTACCACTTCCTTGGACGACGTTGCGGGTATTGTGATTGAACATTTTTCAGTGATCATATTGACATATCATACGATCTAGGTTTCACCGCTCATGTTCTTACTTCCCTCCCACCAGCCAAACTCCATGATGTTACGTTCCGCATCGAGGGAGAACGCACCTCCTTCAACAAAGTTGGCGCCCTGTATGCATCCAAGAATATTCCAGTAGAGCATGTCACCTCCCTTCCCGAAGGATACGTCAAGGAGACTCTCTTGCAAGGCTTTTTTGAGCAGGGCCGGGGCAGCTCTGGATGGGACAACTATGCCGACAAGGACTTCCCGGAAAACGTTAATAGTGGTAATGCGGCCTGGCCTGGGCACCAGTGGAAGAGTGTCAAGGAGGTGTTGGAATTGTAGGCTTGAGGGCAACTGCTGGTTCATCTGCCTTTTGAGTCGCTGTATCACGAGTCCTCTCTCTAGCCTGAGGTGCGCTCAACCGTCACCTTCACTTTACGTTCAACCGTTCGACGTGCATCATAATTCTCTACACAATAATTATTTAGTGCGCATGATGTCCGAGAAGGTACAGGTATGCCCAAAGACTCTGTACACTAGGTAGCCACCAGACCCCCGCTCTGCTGTCCACATTGGTTACTCAGGTAAGATGGTATCTGCAGCTGCTGGATTTGGCTCGGTAGACTTGCAAACTGCATCAGCATCCCTGCGGCCATGTGCCAGCCAATATGACAGTGGAAAGCCCAGAGCCCTGGATTGTCAGTGATGAAGCGGATGGCGACCCAGCCGTAGCCGGGAAGAGTCAACGTGTCGCGTCTCGGCGGGTTGATCGTACTGAACTGCGACAACCCAGGCACGTAACTGCCATCACCTTCACCAACAATCCAAAATACGTGTCCATGAAGATGGAATCTACACAGGGCGTTCAAAAGATATTAGGACTGGTATTTAACCGGTGGCACGTACGGGTGGCTAGCATCATCGTAGTTATTCAGGATTAAGTCAACGACAGTGATATTATCGTTGACAATGACAAATTGGTTTGAGTCGAAGGCGGTCTGAATCCCGGCCTTTGACATCTGTAGCAGAGTGGGATTGGTGCTATCCCCCAGCCAACTCGTGTTGTTCATGAATGCCAGCGTTTGCGTTCCGCCAGATTGAGTTGTTTGCTGAAAAGACATGTCAACCACAACAGTCTCCGTGCTGTTGGGTGGGTTCATGGCAATTTGGGGTACGACCATCGTGCTGTTGAGGTCGAGACAAAGGGCGGGGAATGCGTCTGACCAGTCCTGGGTGTTCGGTGTCGTTGGCGAGGCTCCATATGACATTGTAGCCAGCACCATCGTGTTGAGGTTGGGATTACTGAGTTTGTAGCAAGTGCTCTGCATCTCGGCGCGTACGTTGTATGATCCTGCTGTCTGATTTGTCGTCAAGATAACCGAGTAGCGTTGTGCGACGTGTATGGGGACACGGTGTACATTCACAGGTGCAAGAGAGGTCCCGTCTGCTTCAACAACGCTGAGCACGTGCGAGTCTACGCTAAACATGAACTCCGTCATCGTGCCCATGTTGATGAGACGAAGTCGGTAGCGCAAATTTGGTTGAAGATCCAACGAGGAATTGGTCATCTTCCCGTTGATGAGACCGCTGTCCGGAGGAGGCTCTGCTCCAGGATTAGCCCCACCATAGTTAGAGCCCGCAATACCAGCAGCGCTCAAGTACTGAGTGAGCAAACCGGAAGACATCACATGATACCAATCTAAAGAAGAGATTTAACCCTGAGAACACAGACAAAAACAGAACATTGATACGAACCCGAAAGTATGACGAGAACCTCGCGGTCATATTGGCCATAAATAGGCTCGCTGGGAGAGTGAATTACAAGCGGGCCGTAAATGCCATCTGTGTACCTTGTTTTGTTCGTGTTAGTCTCATGAAGAAACTACCATGTGCTGCAGATGTTTACTGTGTAGATGCATGAGCATGATACCAGAACGTCCCGTACTGGTTCGGATTAATGGTAAAATGATAGGCTAAATTCATTAGACGCATAGATCGTGGTCGCAAGAAGCAAACCTACTGAAATTCATCCCTGGAGGGATAGGACACTGTGTGATACCGTTGGTGCCATCCATGTAGTTGGTCCCGTTTTGAAGTTGACCATGCCAGTGAATAGTGGTGCCGTTGGGTAATTGGTTGAAAACGTTAACCACAAGCTCATCACCGCTGTTCACTTCAACAAGAGGACCGGGGAATTGGTCTAAAATTCAGAAGTCAGTGGGTCCAGCATCATATGCATGGGGCAACGTTGCGTACTGTTCACAACCAACATAGGTCTCTGGAAACCATCAGGTGAGCCGACTGCTTCAGATATGACGAATTCATAGTATCTGGTTGTCGGTGTACTCGTGATAACAAAATTCGGATCGAGGAGAAATGAAGAGTTTGTCGTGACATAGCTCGAGCTTGACGTCTTCTTCAACCCCAATCCGAGCCCCAAACCAAGAGCCAAGGCAAGCACGACCACAACGGCACCAGCTATGCCTGTGATTACGAACATTTTTCGACGACCTATTTGAAACTCTAGTTGAAATCAAATCAAACAGATATAACGCAAATCCACGAACCACTTCGCCTGCTAGGTGCGGTCCGGGTCTCGTTTAGCGCCAGACCCTCGTGCTCGGCTTTTGTTTCGATATCATGGTCGTTCGAGCTACCCTCTTTCGATGGTGACATCAGGGTAGATATAGTGAAAAAAGAGGTTGGCCCCTGCTATGCAGTGAGGCGCTAATTCACTCTATATGTGCCATGGATGCACGTTCGTAGGGATTATTGACACGGGGACAGGGCACGAATCAGTGGTAAATCCATCTTTATAACGAGATTATGAAGAATTGAAGATGATCAATTTAGAACGTTCGCACACAATACAAGTCCACCCAAAGTCCATCTGGTCCAAGTCTTGGTCAAGTGGGGAGGATTTGGTCCGGATTCCGACGAGCCTGCCGATGAACAACTTATGGCTGACAAGTCAAGAAAGTACCATGTACCATAGAATGAGACGCGGGTGGCACGGGACAAGCACATAAGACTGGTATTGAATGCAGGTAAATGGCAGATATAATCAAAATCCCATGCAAAACCCCGTCATCGGTCGCTCAGAAAGCAGACCCACAGTTCAACCAGATCGTTCTGCATCTCTCAGCACTAGGGGTTTCACAACGCGGTTCCAGTTCTCTGACCAAGAACTCCACTCCCAGTCAGCACCTTCTTGGTGTTCGTGGTTATGGACACGATGCTCGACATTGAGCGGTACATGAGATGCACGCTGCAAAGATGTCCGTAAGGAATCAAGTGCAGGTGACGAAGGAAAAGAAGTGAGCAGGGTCTATGGTGCGTAGTCAGTTTCCATCGATATGGTAGGGAGGATGAGTCCTACCTCCAGGTGCTCTGCAAGCTGAGACGCATTTCCGAAAACCAGGCCATTAATACGGTCTTTGACCAACTCTGAAAGGCTATGATTGCGGCTATCAATATGACAGAGGTCTATGCACGCAGGCTCTCACCACGCAAAATCGAGGGCACAGACGGGGAGTCCGCATCCAAACATATCAACGATTTTCATTGGTAAGTCGAGCGCGGATGAACTTGAGTGCAAGGAGACGCCCAAGTCAGCAGAGCCTAGAAAATATTAATTAACGAGCTTGCGACCATGCACAAACAGCTTACCCAGCAACAGGGGATAGTCTTCGGCTTCAAGCCATAAACTCGTGCACCTAACATAGTGCCAGTTTTTTTGCAAGAGCTCCACTTCTGCCATGTATCGTTCTTTAAGCGGCCCTTTGCCTGTGATGACCATCCATATGCGAGGCAAAGCCTGTCGTTCCTTTGGATCGCGTTTTGGTAGTAAATTTTCATTATCTGTGATATTCACTTCGCGAGCACGAGCCTCGTAGATTTTCAATGCCTCCAAAAGAATGCCAAAGTCTTCGTCTGGTGTCCATGACGTACTACTCACTAGCAGCGCTGGGCGATCTTTTCGAAGACTGGGCATACTCAGGGAGCTAAGATCAGATGCGCGAGAAGCCGCATACGGCGGAAGTCCGTGTACTTCAGTGAATTGGGTCGAGTAAGGCGGTGAAGCACTGGGGAGAAATGCTGCAAGTGATGGCGACATCAAGCGTCCCAGCCGCAGGAAGAGCTACATTAAAGGTGTCAGATACTATTGGATACAGAAGAGTTATTGTCGTACCTCATGGACTTCTGGAGGTGGACACTTGTGAAAGTGGCTGGGTGGACGATCATGCAAGACTGCCTTGTGTCCTCTGAAACCAGTAATTAATAGTAAGTCAATGATGTAGGCGATCAGACAAACATCAAGCCCCATCCCTGCACCAGATGGTCTCGCATAGCGTTTGTAACGAAAAGGTGAGCATACGCAGAACTGCCGAATATGATCTCAAATCTAAAAGAGGATGGTAAAGAACGCTTGGCACAAATGACGACGTGCGTACTGTTTGGCAATTTTGACGAGCGGATGCGTCTGTCCCAATTTCAATGCGAGAATGCTATACCCGAGGTTATGCCAATCGATGATTACTTTACTTCCCATTATCCCGCCGACAAGCCACGCTAGGGCAAGAGTGGGAATACTTGGAGGATTCTGCAAAAAAACATTCGAGTGCTGAAGGTTGCAGCCATGTTTATATCCATACCTGCACCATGATAAACTCGGGCGGACGGGGTATGTCAAAGACTAGTGTGTATAGAATAGTGGCTATCTGGTACAAAATTTTGATCGGAGCCGCTAGAACGAAAGGGATCCGTGTAACAAACGGTGGCGGTTCTGAGAGGTAGGACAACCTGATATGTGGAAGAGAGGTCAGCGAAGGTATCGGCTTGGAGCCTGACGTGTCGAACGTCAGTCTGAACAAATGCGATACCAGCAGTTCTCACCTTTGTATCCAATGAGATAGGTGTTAAACTCCAGTTTCGCAAAGCTCTCTGCATGGTACATCATTCGCGGGCTGCGTCCCACATCGCCTAACACGAGAATGGCGACTGAGCGCAATTTCGGGGTTTGTCGCACCTTCTTGAAGACATTGACGACAAGAAATACTAGGAGCGCAAAGAGAGATAATGCTGTGAATTTAAAGAAGTAGTGAAATTCACGACTCTGGTCAGCTATCATCGCATCGAAGCACTTGGCAGAAGGACATGGCACAGCCACCAACAGCTTGACTTAGTACGACTGAGAGTCATCCGGATCCGCGTACATGGACACTAGATCTCTTGCAACCGCTTCGTGATTTGTGAATGCCCCGGTGTGCTTATCCAGGTTGATCCAGGCTAAGTTATGACCGATATGCTCAGGTTTGCTTTTAACGCACTGACATATGCCGACACTACCATCAGTGAATTCACGACTCCTTGGTATTGGTGCTCCTACAAAGTATAACCATTTATACGTGTACTTCAGAGTGTCTGAAGCTGATCGACTTTTTTCTTATGCTTCGTTTGCAGAAACTGAAAATGCCTTCACAACTGACAGTGTACATATTATTATGTTCTCTGCCGATATCCTGAGTTCTGCCAAGTTGTGCCAGCCATTTATCGCGGAGTTCTGCCATTTGTCAGGCACAACCAGTTCTGCCCACAACACCGCGTCGTGGTCCGACTTATCGCCGACTTATGTTTTCTTTTTGGGATTGGCCTAGCGTTTCGCAAATAAGCGGAGTAGTAAGTACCACAAGGCTGCTTCACACATAGCTTTGAAACCAATTCGAATACGAGGAGGTTGTGGAAATGCTAGATGGACGTTATTAATGATGAACTATAAGCCAAATACATTGGGAAAGAGATGCTGCCACTGCATGAGCGGCAACAGCGGTTTCCCGATGTTGCCGACCGCACGCTTCATCCAACGCATCCCGTTCCCGCTGGATATTGATATCCATCGAACTCGAGATCTCAACCTCCTGGTCATTTCTCGCTAGCATCTCGTTAAGCATATCGTCGTTCATGTCACCAGCTTCTTCGTTCTCCTACTCTTGGTCTGCTTTGAGGATGGACCGCTGCATACCACTCATTCAGCTATCCGTTGTTTGGGAGAGAGCTGCTGTAAACTGTAACACCCACCAGGGATTCTTCCTGTTCTTCCTGCGTCGACTTATTGTCGAAACGACCGGCTTGGATGACCTTGTCGTCGATATCGGGCTTGTACCGCGCACGAGCATACATGGCTTCTTCGACACTCTTCTCTGTGGTGAAACGGAGAATGCGAACAGCCTTGGTCTGGCCGATACGATGAGCACGATCTTGAGCCTGAAGATCAGTGTGGGGATTCCTGCATTATCATCAGCACATCTATCCAAACAATATTGAGCCAGAAGCTTATTCACCAGTCACTATCGAAGCTGCAAACCTACGTGTCAGCACAGAGAACGACGCGACCGCAAGAGACAACACACATGATAACCGTATCTGCAAGTTGAGACCCAAACCACCAGCCCGTGTCGACAGGATGAAGACTTTAATCTAATTAACAGCCATAATGAACCTGTCAGCTCGGATGATGTACAACTTTCTACCCCCCCCGGCAGCAGGCATACACCCGCCACGTCTCGCCTCTCCTCCTGGTCACTAGTTGCGTCAAACAAATTCCTGTGTACGATATCAGGTAGTTTTATCAAGGCAAAGAGTCTTATATCTGTGCCTGCCAGATAAGAAACAGCACTTTATCCAGAGTACACGATCAGCGGGGAAATGACGGGGACAACGGTTAAGTTAGATTATTTGACGAAATTTACACTGGGCTGCAGGTAAAAACCGTAAATGAGACTCGGAAGTTAAGTAACATTGCATTTGTTGCTTACATAATACAAGATGAGGAACAGCCTGCGAGAGCATCCATAAACGTTCGCGATGGCTGCTACTCTTCTTGCCCTGTCTATAATACAGACAATAAAATACATTTTACAATATATCCGTATGAATGCAATGGGATGATGACTTGGAAGCATAGCAAGTGTGAATGGGTGAGAAGTGTGAATGTGAAAATATGAATGTGATTACGTGAATGGGTGAGGGTCAGTGATAGGGTCAGGCTGCATGGTGAGGGGTGGCGGGAGGCGTCAGCTAGGTATGGGAGCGGGTGGGCAGACGAGTAGGCGTGGGAGGTTGTGAACAGTGGTGGCGAAATGCGATGGGAGATGTGGAGAGGTGGCGAGAGACAGGGAGAAGCGGTGGGAGCCAGTGTGGTTGAAGGCGGCGGGTGGGTGCAACATGTAACGGGCATATTTGCACTGCGCCTCCGATTGCACTCATAGGCTCCCTCCCCTTCAATGCGCACGTTGCTGAGCACACGGGCGCTAGAAACACTCAAACAGCGTTAAAGAAGGGGGTCGATGTCGATAAGCTGCATGTAAGCTTGTGACGGAGACGACTATGGAGCTTGGAGATGTGCCTATGCGCGCAGGTCAGGCGCCGACTTGCGAAAATAGCAAACGAACACACCTGCGCAAGTCTCTGCCCTTCGGATAAAACAACGAGGCAAGACTGCAGACCCTCCAAACACCACTGCCTTTCGAGCCAGGAGAGGAGGTGATGATCCCAAAATTGTTTAAATGTATGGTTGAGCCTGTTGTCCCATTTGTTCGGAGCATGCGAGAGATGGAAGGCCCAGTTTTGAGATGAATAGTTGAGAACGCCAGATGTTGATTGACTCCGTTCCTGTGCATCTTGTGCGAATGCCATGAAGGCTTTCATAGCACGCAAGATCTCCATGTCTGGCGGAAGACGACCTTGTGGTAACGCAGAGGTGGAAGCAGAGGTGGAATAATCTTGGGGCCTTGATGCCAGAAACGCCGGAAACATCAAGAAATCGGGCAAGCTCTTGAACTGCTGGATTGCTTGAAAAGCAGGCAGCATGTGCAATTCTGGGATGATTGTGTACTCTCTGATGGCTCTGAATGTGCTCGAGAATTCTTCCATTGTTGCCCACACAGACGCTTCAGGAGTCGACTGCCAGTCTCGACCATCCTGGGTCTGCAGCCAGGAAAGCCCATCTTCGATCTGTAGCCATTCTCGCCCATCCTGGGACTGAAGCCAGTTTGGCTCGGCCTGCCACCGGACATCGCTGAGCTGGTTCAGCCTCGAGGCTTCCTCGATCAGAGACAACCTTGATGCTTCCGCCATCTGGTCCTGCAGCCATGTTCGCCTAGCTTGAGTTTGCAGTTGCGTTGGCCTAGCTTGCGTCTGCAACCACGTTTGCCCGGGCTCGGACCGCAGCCATGTTCGCCCAAGTTGGGACTGCAGCCACTCCCACCCACTCGGTGTCTGTAGCCACTCTCGCCCACCCTGGGATTGCAACCACTCTCGCCCGCCATAATACTGTAGCCAAATTTGCCCGTCCTCGGACTTTAGCCACTCTCGTCCCCCGGGGGTATGCAGCCACACCTGCCCAGGCTGGGTCCGTAGCCAATCTCGCCCGGGGTGGGTCTTCAGCCACTCTCGCCCACCCTGTAGGAGCAACCACACTCGCCCTCCCTGGGTCTGCAACCAGTCTCCTCCACCCTGGGTCTGCAGCCATTCTCGTCCGCCCTGGGCCTGCAGCCAGTCTTGCCCACCTTGGGTCTGCAGCCAGTCTCGACCGTCCGGAGTTTGCAGCCAGTCTAACCCGTCCTGCGTCAGAAGCCAGTATCGCCCGCCCTGGTTGCGGAGCCAGTGTCTTCCGCCCTGGGTCGGGAGCCAGTTTAACCCGTCTTGGGTCTGCAGCCATCTCGACCCATCCTGAGCTTGCAGCCAGGCAGACCCGCACTGGGTCTGCAGCCAGTCTTTCCCGTGCTGGGTTTGCAACCAGGCACGTCCGTCCAGGGTCTCGAGCCAGAATTGTGAATCCGAACTGCGATCTCCCCGGAGCCAAAGCAAGCTTTTAAGTACTTGCATTGGCTCCAGTGGCTGGACGACGAAGGCTAACGACTGTTTTAAGCTCTGGGGGTCGTGGGATTGCATAGCTTGACTTTGCTGGTTCCATTCTGAGAGAGCATCAAGGAGGGCCGTACGTCTTGGAATATCTCGCATCATCAAGCGTAGAGAGGATTCAGCGAGTAGGAAGTGGGGTGGAATGGTATCTTGTACTTCAAGAAGGCTGCAGTTTGAGGGGTCGGAAGCATAGTCACGAACCGACGAATGACAGATATTCACAGGGAGGTGGTCGTCGATAGGAATGTCCATGATTGACCGTAGCTGCACTAGTACTGTCTCAACATCACTGCCCTGACCAGGGCCGAGAAGTTTCGAGAGTTGTGGGATGGGTAGAGGGTCTTTAAGGGCAGCAACAATGGACAAGTGCTGGTATGCCCGCTTGGGGTCGGCACATGTGGAAAGGATAAGGTCGTATAACTCGTACACCTCCGTTCCTGGTAGAAAGTCACATTTTAACTCGAGGATGAGCTGAAAGCGATCACGGGGGTCTTTGTATCCATCATGGACGATAAACATGATCATCGTAGATGCCACGATGAAACGTCTGCCGGTTCGGCTAACAAGCTGCGTAAGTTGATCCCTTGTTGGTGGAGGGAAATCGGGATGACGACGTTGCAACTGTCTGAAGGAATGTTCCAAGAAAATATTGATGTCCTGGTCGACATCTGTTCCGTCTAACGAGTTGATGGTGCCCCCTGGTATCTCGTCCACAAGCCGCACCTCTAATTTTTGGATGGCTTCACGGATATGTGCTTCCAAGCGACTTGTGAGCAGAATGTGGATTACGGGGAGATTAGGTTCACGAAGGGCTTGACCAAGAAGGGAGATGAGATCAGCAAGCTCGGTTTCGGATGTGCATTCGTCAATGCCGTCAATAACAAACACCAAAGACTCCTTTAGTCTGAAACGAAGTCTTGAGAGAGGTTGGAGAAACAGCGCATTCATCTGTTCGCGAAGTGACTTGTCGGGACCTAGAAGTGCGGGATTCTCGCGTATGACTCTGTTCACTTCCTCCCGGACGCTTGGAAATTTGCTGGCAAGCTGATAGGCAAGCGTCGCAAAAAAATAACCAGTCGTGCATCGTTTGGTGTGCTTGCGCGAGAAAAAGAACGTTCCGGCGAGCCGCCTTTCGTTAGTCGCGTGGTCTGGAATGACACTGAGACCTCTCATCCTCTCAGCTACAGTGAACGCAACGGCAGACTTTCCAACGCCTGCCATGCCATGCAACCAAATGAGCCGATTCTTCTCCCGATTGTCTAACAATCGGTGCATGTTGTTGAGAAAGTTGACCCTGGTCCCTTCCAAACATTTCGGATGGGGCTGGCGTTCGGGGGAGTCATATTCAGCACCTTTGACAGCGACCTGGGACAGCTTCTCCCAAGTTCCTTCCGATGATGAGGGAACTATTAACGAGGTTAGAGAATAGGAGATGGGGATAAGAAATAAGATACTGACATAGACTCATTGATGTACAAATGTGACCGAAGTCAAAAATGCACGTGACTTGGATCCTCAAAAACAAGACAAAATTCTGAAATGATATGCGGCCGTCAGTCTTCAGCTTCAGATTCGACGGGTATGAGCTTAGCAGCAAAAATTACGATCTGCAGCTGCACAGTGGAGTGATGGGATGTATAACAAGGTTATTTGAAAATGACAAAAAATCAGATCGAGTATATGTATGAATGTTTCAAACGCCTCTCCGTGAAGACTCGGTGATGGGGTAGAAAAGGACGAGTGGTGCTCACTGCAGCACGAGACTACGTTGTGGCACCCAAGCCAGACGGAACCGCTGGTGTGCGGGAGGTTCAATAATCAAACAAACAAAAAAATAGTTGAAATTTGAAAGTGGATGGGACTCGTCGGACTCCTGAAGAACAGACCAAATTGATTTAATTGATTTTGATGTGTGGCTGACTAATGTTTACGTAAATTAGTCGTGGTTAATATCTACTATACATAGAATCCTGTAGAGCAGCATACAACGTTGCAACCCCAGTCAGTGGTTCACAACTGTATTCCAGTGCACTGGATAAATACTCAGTCTTAGTTTGCTCATCAGTTTCACCTGTCACTATAGCTCGCACTGAGTGTACCTGGAATATTGAACGGGCAGAGCAATAATTGCGCCTACTATCGAACATTAAACGTTCCCTCCGCCGACTGCAGTACTTAGTTGTCAGCAGCGATGAGTACACCTCGCTGTTGCCTCCTCGTAAAACGAATTGCGAGTCTTTAGATGTTCCAGTTCGGTTTCAAGTTTTGTGCCAACGTGGTCGCCTTCTTTTTCTGGCGGTCATCTGTGCATTGTTCCCCCATCATCATTCCTACTCAGTGACAGTGTTCAGCTAGCGGTAATCCAAGCCAATAGAAGCCAGTCCGTGCTACTGAGAGCGAAGGTAATTGGGGTCTGGTGACAGATATGCCAAAGGCTGTTTTGGTTTAGCCGTTCACAAATACAGCAAACTGTTGAACCTTAATAGATACGCACACCAAAATCCCCTCAAACGCGGACCCCATGGCTATTCGTACGGTACTGTAGTACCTGTTACAATATTATCCCCCAGCACAACCCATAGGGCACCGCATCTTAACAGTTTGTTGCGGTATAGAAATATATAAATTCTCTCACTTTCTCTTGACATGTACTTTAAGGACTCCCGCGCGCGAGCCAGAATGAATGTGCCAACAGACGCCGACTCGGCAGTAGATGTGCACCTAACGGCCCGGCCACTTAGCCACTGTCGCAAGCTCGACACGACTGCTATGTACTACATAGTGATAGTGTGTAGCTTAAAAAATTTCAACCCTGTTTCTTATTAATTTTCATTCGCGTGCAGTGAGCGTTGCCATTATGCGTGGACACGGAACACAAACAGACGAACTTACGGGTGTGCAGGAGAGCAAAGCAGGGGTCCGCTGAGCCTGTGGTGAATATTGGTAGCAGTCCGTAATGTCACGGAGGAAATGCTGCATCCCCGCCAGTGCAATCGAAACGGGGACGATGAAACCATACATGTTTGTGCCCGTCCGTGTCCTGGGATCGTAGAATATGCTTGAATGAGAGAAAAATACAAATACACGACTTGAGTAACGTGGCAGAAAGAGAATCAATATCAACATAAAACCGACAGCTTCAGACTCGTAACTGGGATCACCTGGGAACCTTGAGATGTTCCTATAGGCGCAGATCAGGTGCTGAGTCGCAAAAACTGTTGGAAACACACCTTTGCAATTTTCTGCCCATCGGATAAAACAACGAGGCAAGGTTGCAGCCCCTTCAAACACCACTGCGCTTCCAGCCAGGAGAGGAGATGATGATCCCAGAAAGCCTTGAATATATAGTGGAGCCCATCGTCCCATGGATTTGGAGCTCGCGAGAGATGGAAGGCCCAATTCTGACATGCATACTTCAAAGCCTCTGAAGCTGACCGAGTTCTTTCCCGTGCTTCGCTTCCAACCATCGCAAACGCCGCCATAGCATGAACGATCTTCATGTCTGGTAGAGAACGATCTTGAGGAAACGCAGAGGCGGAATGTTCGAGGTGCTTTAACGCCAGAAACGCTGGAAACATCAAGAAATCGGGCAAGCTCTTGAACTGCTCGATTACTTGAAAAGCTGGCAGTGGCAATTCCGGGATAGTTGTGTACTCGTGGATGGCTTCCACCGTACTCAAGAATTCTTCCATTGCCATCCATCCAGACGCCGAAGGAGTCGACTGCTGCCCTTGATCATGACAAGTCTGCAGCCAGGATTGCCCATCCTCGGTCTGCAGCCATTCTCGCCCACCTTGAGACCGTAGCCACTCATGTTCCCCTCGCCACTGAACATCTTTGAATTGGCTCAACCAGCGAGCTTCTGCGTGCTGAGTCTGAAGCCACGCTCGCCTGGCCTGAGTGTGCAGCTGCGTTGGCCTTACCTTGGACTGCAGCCACGTTCGCCCAGGCTGAGATTGAAGCCACTCTCGCCCGCTCCAGCTCTGCATCCACTCTTGCCCGCTAGCGGTCTGCAGCCACTCTCGCCCACTCTGAGTCTGAAGCCACTCTTGTCCGCTCCGGATCTGCAGCCACTTTTGGCCATCCCAGGTCTGCATCCACTCTCGCCCACCCTGTGTCTGCATCCACACTCGCCCAGGCGGGGTCTGCAGCCAGTCTCTCCCGCGGGGGGTCTGCAACCAGTCTCTCCCGCTCTCGGTCTGCAGCCACACTCGCCCGCCCTGGGTCTGCAGCCAGTCTTGTCCGCCTTGTACCTGCAGCCAGTCTCGCCCGTCCTGGGACTGCAGCCAGTCTCGTCCGTCCTGGGACTGCAGCCATTCTCGTCCGCCCTGGGTCAGCAGCCATTCTCGTCCGTCCTGGGTCGGAAGCCAGTCTCGCCAGCCCTGGGTCTGCAGCCAAAATCTCCCACCCTGGGACTGCAGCCAGTCTAACCCGTCCTGGGTCGGAAGCCAGTTCAACCCGTCCTGAGTCTGCAGCCAGGCATAACCGCGCTGGGTCTGCAGCCAATCTTTTCCGTGCTGGGTTTGCAGCCAGGCACGTCCGTCCAGGCTTTCGAGCCAGAATTGTGAATCCGAATTGCGATCTCCCCGGAGCCATAGCAAGCTTTTAAGAACTTGCATTGGCTCCGGTGGCTGGACGACGAAGGCTAAAGACTGTCGTAAACTCTGGGGGTCATGGCATGCCATGGCTTGACTCTGCTTCTTCAAGTCTGAGAACGCATCCAAGAGGGCCGCGCTTTCTGGAATATCTCGCATCATCAAGCGGAAAGATGACTGTGCGAGTAGGGAATGGGGCGGTGTAATGTATTGTACTTGAGGAAGGCTGCAGTTTGAAGGGTCCGAAACATAGTCACGAATAGACGAGTGATAGATATTCAAGGGGAGACTGCTGTCTGTAGGAATATCCATGACAGATCGTAGCTGTACCAGTGTCGTCTCGACATCCTTTTCCTGGCCAGGCCCAAGAAGTTTCGAGATCTGTGAGATAGGTAGAGGGTCCGCAAGGGCAGCAACAATGGACAAGTGCAGGTATGCCAGAGTGGGGTCAGCACACGTGGCGAGGATACGGTCGTACAATTTGTACACTTCCGTTCCTGGTAGAAGTTCACTTGTTAACTCGAGCATGAGCTGAAGCCGATCGCGGGGATCATGATATTGATCATCGATGAACTTCATCATCGTAGACGCCACGATGAAAAGTCTGCCCGCTCGGCTCGCCAGCTGCACAAGTTGATCCATCGGTGGCTGCGGAAAACCGGGATGGCGATTTTTAAGCTCTGTGAAGGAATGCTGCAAGAATATGTAGATGTCATTGTCAACCTTTGTACCGTCTAACGAAATGGTGGCAGCAACACCAGCCCCAGAAGTGTTCACTGATATCTCGTCCACCAGCTGCACCTCTAATTTCTGAATGGCTTCACGGATATGCGCTTCCAAGCGACTCGTAAGAAAAATGTGGATCACGGGGAGATGAGGTTCACGAAGAGCTTGGCCAAGCAGGGCGATGAGATCAGCAAGCTCGGTTTCGGATGTGCATTCGTCAAGGGCGTCAATAACAAAAACCAAAGACTCGCTCAGTCTGGATTGAAGACTCCAGAGAGGTTGGAGAAACAGCGCATTCATCTGTTCGCGAAGTGACTTGTCGGGGCCTAGAAGGGCGGGATTCTTGTGTATAGCTCTGTTCACGTCCTCCCGGACGCTTGGAAAATTGCTAGCAAGCTGATAGGCAAGCGTCGCAAAAAAATAACCAGTCGTGCATCGTTTGGTGTGCTTGCGCGAGAAAAAGAACGTTCCAGCGAGCCGCCTTTCGTTAGTCGCGTGATCTGGAATGACACTGAGACCTCTCATCCTCTCAGCTACAGTGAACGCAACGGCAGACTTTCCAGCGCCTGCCGTGCCATGCAGCCAAATGAGTCGACTCTTCTCTCGGTTGTCTAAAAATCCGTGAATGTTGTTAAGAAGGCCCACCCGGGTCCCTTCCAAACATTTCGGATGGGGCTGGCGTTCGGGGGAGTCATATTCAGCACACTTGACAGCGACCTGGGACAGCTTCTCCCAAGTTCCTTCAGCCGGTCGAGGAACTGTAAATAAGGTCAGAGGGAGAGAGGGGATAAGATAAGATATGTATACTGACATAAATCCTGAGGCGTTGATGGTCGTTTGTAGCGGTAATCCATATCATTCAAAGTACTCATGAGAATACTAATTGAGTTTCTCGACTATAATTTGGATATTAAGACCGGGGTTGAGCTGTGAACATGCGCCCGGGTCGTGAAGCGTTGATTTCAGACTATGCAATGAGTTAGGCAGCGAAACGATCAAAGTGTGGAGTGATAGAGATAGAAAGGTTGCTTGAGATCGAATGGATGATTCGTTACAATATTAACGATGTGGAAAGCTCGCTGGATGGTAGGAGGATGTGGTGGGCAACTTGAAGCAGGGCGCTTATTTTCAGGTATGAGTTTCAAGATCGTAAGTAGTTTCCGCGGAGGCTGTGAATTTTGACATCAAAGTTCACTTGGACCCCGGCAACTTTAGTCATGGCCGGCATTCGGAGTCCGGATAGACTGCATGAAGTTGGAACCCGCTTGGAGCAATAATTTATACCCAGAACTCTTTTCTTGCAACGTATTGAACAGTAGATATCAATTGGCTTGAGAGCTTGAAGCTCTTAAGCTTAAGCTTGAAGGTTCTACTTAGTAAATTTTCGACATTGCCACTGCCACGGAACCGGCCGAACCGGCCGTGTGTCACATGATCTTGTTTGTTCGCGTTCCACAAGGCCCGCAAGGGTGAATAAGCGAGCGAGCACCGACACATATACTTATGACCGCCATGTCACCTAGGCTTGCTTCCAGATCTATCAGAGCCCTGTCTAGCGTGCGCTCTACCTCGAATCGCACTATCGAGTCTGCTGTTCGGTCCTGGACAAGATCAATTTCTTCCACGCCTGTCCGCGCAGCAGTACATCGCGGACCTACTCTCGCAACCGCCTCGGGCATTCACGCCCCAAAAGTTGCACCTTCGTTTGGCGTAGCACCCCCACAATGTATGTTCAACTTGTTTGTTTCTGAATTGTTTCTGTGAATTATTGATGTACGTCCAGGTCGATCCATGTTCATACAGACGGAGACCACGCCTAACGACGATTCTCTTAAATTCATACCTGGCGTAGGTGTCATGGGCGAAGGAACAGCCGAGTTCCTTGACACGCGATCAGCGTTAAAATCACCACTTGCCATCCGTCTTATAGGCATTGAGGGTGTGAAAGCCGTGTTTTATGGACCAGATTTTGTCACAGTGTCAAAGGACGGCGAAAACCCGTGGGCAGTCCTCAAGCCAGAGATCTACTCAATACTCATGGAGCATTTTTCTGCCGGTTTGCCACTTTTCCGGTCAGAAGAGGACAGAGAGGCCGCCGGACCTCAGGACACGCAGATTCTTGACACGGACTCTGAGACGGTAGCGATGATTAAAGAGCTACTTGAAACTCGTGTCCGACCAGCAATTATGGAAGACGGTGGTGATATAGAATACCGAGGGTTTAGTGACGAAGGCTTCGTGAAAGTTAAATTGAAGGGAAGTTGCAGAGGCTGCTCGTCTAGCGCCGTAACATTGAAGTCGGGAATTGAGAGGATGTTGATGCACTATATACCGGAAGTGAAGGGTGTAGAGCAGGTATGTTCATAATTTTCTATGGTGTTTGCCTCTAGCTGATGGCAAACCAGGTCTTGGATGAAGAGGAGGTTATTGCATTAGATGAGTTTGCCAAGCTCGAGCAACGGTTGGCGAACAATGGAAAGAATAAAGATTCTAAGTGAGTCGCTTATGGCATCAGTGGTGGATTAACGAGTTTACTCGCACAGGATGGCTCCGTATATGTCCGTATGAGAGCCTGCTACCTTACACTACTGAATATGACTCCACGTCAGTGAGCGTGAGACCAAGCTTAGGCAGGGCGCAATCGTCGAATTAAAGTTCATCCTGAAGTTGGTGGTCATCAGTGGATCACACCATATTGGCCAGTAAATGTACGTACGAAGCTCTTGTTGGTGCGCTGGTCAAGAATGAGGGCCGTACTCCGTGTCAGGGAGCACGGGAAAGTTATGTCGTTGTAGCAGGTTGTGCCAATCCCCGACTCCAATGCGAGGGAACAGGATAAAACTGCGCCTCTAGTATGAATTGTGGGCAAGGACTCTCCAATAGCGTACCTAAAGCCGGTGCCCTGTGTCAAACTCCGGGTGGAACTTCACGCGCACGTTCCAGTCGTAATCTCAGGGAGTCAAGCGGCGATTAATCGTGAAAACCACTATGTATGTATGCTCGGGTACCTCTGGTCGCAGAGAAGGATCCTGAAAGTACTCTCGAAGTGTCTCCGAGGGGGCGTTTGAGGTGTGAAGGATCCACCCAGGGCCACACTGCTGTAAGCATTGGTTTGTTCCAAGTTGGCCAACATACCAATGGCTACAGTATGTGGGCCATCCAACAGAACAATTTCTTTGGTCAGCACGGCTCGATCACATAAAAACAGATTCATGAGCTGCAAGAATACCATCAACATAAACAGGAAGTGAGTTTGGGGCGTTCCCGTCGTTTCCAGAATTGCCCATATGCATGATCCTCAGATCATGTCAGATCCATGTCCATGTTGTCGAGCTCAGAGTACCTGGCGTTGGTAATCGTGAAAGACGTTGTGAATCATTTCTGGACTTCATTCCATGCTCGATGCGCGCTGAATGTAGACAGGCCGTCTTGGAAATGACGGCATCGATGATCTCGATAAGTGAAAGACGTCCGTGAAGCTTTGAAGGACGAAACAGACGTCAGAAGAAGTTAACCTGCGGAGATCACCCTGATTGCCCGATATGGAAACCGTTTAACGACATCTACCCAGAATTGATAATCTATGCACGCACCATGGCCTCAAGTTCAAGAACATCATTCGTGCTAGCTTCTCGCGCATCCAAACTCGCGCAGATCCAAACGAACATCGTCAGAGATGACCTCGAGGCTGCTTTTCCGTCCCTTTCATTCGGCACGTCGTTCATGACGACTGAAGGCGACAAAAACCAATCCCAAGCGTTGTATCTACTCGGAGGGAAGGCGCTATGGACAAAAGAACTCGAGGTCGCGTTGAAGGAGAATGTGGTAGATATGCTTGTGCATAGTTTGAAGGATGTGCCCACGACCCTACCGGATGGCTGCGAAATCGGGGCAATCTTGGAGCGAGAGAATCCTGTTGATAGTCTGGTGGTGAAGCAGGGCTTGCCCTACAGGGCTCTGGAAGATTTTCCGGAAGGAAGCGCCGTGGGTACGAGCAGCGTCAGGAGAGTCGCGCAGTTGCGGAGGTCTTTCCCTGGCTTGGTGTTTCTAGACGTCGTAAGTTTTTGCAACCCATAAGCACATCGCACACGCTAACTTGTTCACAGCGAGGAAATTTGTAAGGCCGTGGATTTATTCTCAAGCCAAGCTTAATATCAAACCCAGAAACACCCGCCTTGCGAAGCTCGATGCCCCCGATGGTCCTTATACAGCGCTTATACTGGCCAAAGCCGGTCTTGTACGGCTAGGCATGGGGGATCGCGTCACAGCAGATCTCACCGCACCGATACTTTTTCATGCCGTCTCTCAAGGTGCCTTGGCAGTCGAGATCCGCGCAGACGACCAGGAAGCACGGGAACTGTGCAAAACGCTAACCCACCAGGGAACACAGTGGAAATGCCTCGCAGAGAGGGCCTTACTGAGAGAACTGGAAGGTGGATGTAGTGTTCCTGTTGGCGTCTCTACGTCGCTGTCGCAGATTGATAAAAGCGCTGGAGAATTCACGCGCGCAGTCCTCACGATAACGGGTTGCGTTACATCACTTGATGGTTCCGTCCACGTCCAAGACACCCTTTCGCAGGAAGTTGAGAGCATACAGGGCGCAGAGGAGCTGGGTAGAAAGCTTGCAGCGTTATTGATGTCGAATGGTGCCAAGGCAATATTGGACGACATCACACAAGATAGACAGAAGAGAGCTACTGAAGCAGAGTAGGCAGGAATTCGGGGGATATTAGGATTGCAAGTTGAATTATATTTCATATACAAAATCGTATGTACAACAAACAAAACGCACTTATCGACAATTCGAATACACGTTTTGCGCCAAAGTGTCTCTTGCAGTTCAAGTACGCAAGATCATGATGACGATGAACCAGCAATCCTGAAGAGCAAGAAGAATCATCTACCTTCCCGCGAGCGCCTGCAAGTCCCTGGACAATTTCGAGCAGCAGGTGACTCTAAAGCAGGAAGGAGTCAAAGACATTGAAGAGTAAAAAAAAAGTCGGGAGCGTTCTTAAGGGAGGCGTTTCTTTGCACCTGTTTACATCTTTCCTGATCTGGACAGCCTCTCGGTTAACCGGATAAGGATAC
>QFEX01000122.1:364-12021 GCA_003316505.1 Suillus alpinus
ACGGTCAAGGAGGATTTCGCCGAGAAGTTTGAGAGACTGGCGCTTGGTAACATAATTGGTTGAAAGTAAGAGAGTTGTGAAAGAGGCGAAAAACTATACAGGATGCTCGATAAGCAATGAACACAACTACGAGGATTTGGTACCCACACGATCATAGTTCTTGTCCAGGTATTCAGCGACCATTGGTTTGTGGCGTGTTAATGTCTCTTTGAGATTTGCGAATGCGTCACATGAAACTCCAAATGATGTCGTCTCTATATGATGAGGAAACATGTAGAACCTGTGCGGCATTCGATGACATGTTTGGGATGCATGATAGAGCACTCACTGTTCAGAATAGAGCAAGATCTTCGCCAACTGTTCGTGTCGCAACATCTCCCTTAAAACCATCCCCGTATTCAATGCAACCTCTTCGTTACTATATCCTTCCAGAGCTGCAAAGATAACATCTTCATGCCTAGCGCATATATATTCCACCGTTGGTAACCGTGCCCCGATTTGACGCCGGAGGAGATTGTTGAATATCTGGACGACATCCTTTCGAGCCTCAAAGTCAAACTTTGCAATATTCTGTACGAGTAGGAGTAGTAGGTCTGTGGAATACGTTTCTTGTGCGAGTTGTGCAATGAGTTCTGGCAAAGGCTCTAGGGAGCTGCTAAGTATGTGTGACGTGAACAACGGAGGATCAACACACCTCCATCACCGTATAGAATGCCCTTTATTGCCTGGAGATTTCTGGATACTTCTTCACCCGCCTGGTAGCCGCGATCCCATTCAGTCGTGGGTTCATTTAAGATCACGGGTTCATCCGTCAAGCTCACCTTTCTTCTCGTCTCACTGCCTGGAGGCCCGGATTCGAGTTTGGGTATAGCATCTCGCAAGCCACGGACGATATCAGGAGGTGTTCGTGGTTTGGTCTTGAAGAAGTTCATTGTCTACGCAGTTGAAACAATCTCCTGGGATATCGGATGATAAAGAATGAGACGAGGGACTAGATGGACGGACGACAGGATGAATGGTGCTGGATGAATAATGACCTGGCTGGGAGCGCCGAGCTCAGCGATTCAGAGACTGGCTGTACTAGCCTTGGTAAAGTAGTGTAAGCCAGTGCGATTGAGTGCTTTCTGAACTTCACATATGGCTTTCTACAGCACATGCCTAATTTGGCTTTCTCTCTAACCACCATTGCCACGGCGCAAGTATCTTGGATAGCTCATGACCTAGGCCAGCCTGTCTAAGGATGGTACTGGATTTGAAATCATATCTTTGAGTTAGTTCGAACAAATAGATCTCTCTCTCATTCATTGCTTGTATTCACAATGATGGAGACCACCCAAGTATCCCTGATTCCAGTTGTCACAGCTCATGGTAAGTAGACTATTACATTTTTACTTGAATATGACCTGGAAATAATGTCTTCATGTCCATGATCAGCCGCGGCGCGAAGAATAGAAAACTTAGCGACGCACTGGGAGGCTGATGGACGTCATATTTCCCAATTGCTCTTTAAAAATGTGCACCAAACCACACACCATCACAATCGTTTGTGATTAACGACCATGCATCCCACAGGCCACTGCCACTTTGTCAGACTTTTCTTCGCCCAATGTCTCATCCCTGTCGGTTCCGCACGAATTGATCGAGACGGCCAGATTTAGTTATCGGACGTCTTTGCCTGTGAAGTCACGGCTCTGGTCACTTCCTGCACTTCAAAGGCTCACGTATGGGGAACACGATGATTTTTCATGCTTCAGGATGTAGTGAGCATCTGCAGCCTAGTGGGCTCCTCTGATACAAGTGCGTGAAAACCTTGCATCAGGTCTTTCCTATTTTTTTTCCGGCAAGTTCACTTGTACGTCACCAGATTCGGCTCATAATGACAACAATCTCCACATCTTGACATCAGTACTAGTACGCAAGCCGCCTGTATTTTCTTGGCTTGACCCATCTGTTTTACCCTTTACTTAATGGTCATCTTGGCCCCGAGCATCTACTTTTGACTGATCAAAACGGTGTAAACATTTCCAGTTAAATATGTAAGTAATCTGCGCAGTGCTATGGCGAATCCGAAAACACAGAATCGATGAGAAATGAGTTGAATTTGGCGTTTAAGCGCAGCCAGCACTACAGGTAGCGGGCGGAGAGGTCTGTGAACGTGAGATGATATCAATATACAATTGCTCCCAGATCTGAGAAATGTGAACGTGGCAATTGTCTTGTAAGTTGAAGCGTGTCACTGAGAACTGTACGCGAGAGTGACGTAGGCTTCCGTAAGGGAAATGCAAATTATTGTTGTCGGAGGTTTCTTGATTAAGCTTTTGAGCTCATCGATGGAGATAGATGGATGAGAATGGGTTGGGGATATTTCTCATTATGACACGCTCTTGATCGCCGTTTTCGACTCCTTATCACGGGGGCCACCCATTTCGTTGGATAAGAATATGCGCTACCTGTCTTATGCCGTGCCATGGATGCGAATCTGACCACAACCTGCGTACGGACTATTAAGCCCGAGGTAATTGCGCAACTTGTCACGGTGGGTAGTTGACTTACAAGGTATTCCACCGGCACAGCAGATTCACTTAGCATAGCTAGGAGCAACGATGCCTTTGAGGTGCAGCTCAAACTTGAATATCAATGCAAGTCTCAGCCGATTCGTTGTGGATCATATATACAAATAAGTCATGTAGGTCCACGGCCCACTGGCCAGAGACTCTGGTAGGGACGTCGAGAAGGTACATCCTGAACATTTCTTCATCCTCTCTGTCTGTGAAGTGCAATAATTCAAATAAAGTTCAGTGCAAGAAACAATGTCAGATTTTTAATGAACGTCAGAAACAGAAGAAGAGTTGACTCCAGTCTTAAATACTCATGCACAAAGGGCGCTCGCGAGGTCGGAACTTCAAGAAACGAAAATCATTGCAGACAACGCCGAACCGAGGGGATGATTTCCCTCGGCCCGGCAGGTTCCATTGGTGAGACAGCGCGGCTTCAATATGTGCCGAAGATAGCCCCGGTTACGTACAATGATACCAAATTCCCCAAGTAATCACAAACTTGATCTACTAGTAGATCTTTAGCTATTCAGGCAATTGCCACTCTAGCTTCTCGCGTTCAGGCCTCAGGCCTCAGGCACCAGGCTGTTTCTGCATGGTTCCCGCTGCCAGAAAATTGAAGCCAGTGATGGCTATGTAGAGTATTAGTATGTTTATTTAATGTATTTTATGGCGGAGCGCGATTTTTCCACCGCAAAAATACTTATCGAGTCTCTGCACACTCAACAATTTGTACTGATTCAGACAAGCATTGGCAACACACCTCGCAAGTGTGTGAAAATGGTTATGCATCATTTCGTGTGAAAAGAGCGTGCCCAATGAGAGACAGGTTTTTTAAAATTATAGCTCTCTTGTCAAAGGCCCGCTGTTTCTCACACAACTCGGAGGTTCCTGTAGGACTGCACGCCACATGAAAACTTTCGGCTTTTCTGCCGGCGTATGCTGTGTAGTTAACTGTGCAGCCCTCGAAGATCTTTGCGCAGCAACAGCAGCCAGCTATGTACCTCCAGCCCTCCTCCCGCTGAATTCCTCGACAGCCAGGAGCCTCCACACACAAGGCGCACATCGCCGACAGGACGAGCACTCTCGTTACGCATTACCGTTCCCCGGGCCATGCAACTTGAAAGAATCCTCCGCCGACTCAGCGTGGCACATGACAACAAAGGTGAAAATGCAAAGGACGGACATGATCGCGTCCTTCCGAGCTCTCTCTTTCATCATCAAGTGTGTACCCTCGCCTGGTGCGTAGCATAGTCACATGCATGGGTGTCTAAAGTATGGGCATGAACATATAAATATTTGATGGACAGGCATATATAAATGTATCTGTGTATGAGCAACTTGAAAGTATACAGCAAAGGCAGGATTTAAAGATAAATCATACCAGTTTATATATATATATATGAATCAAAGCCCGGTACACAGCAAGCACTATGAGCGATGCAAACTAGAGCAGGAGACATATACTAGGTGGCAGTTGAAGGCCCCGCCAGTTGTGCATTTTTATGCGATCCAACACCAGAATCCACCCGGAGCTTGCGACGAAACTTGATACTGAGGTGCATCTCGCGGATATGACGGATGATCGTGTCTCTCCGTATGGCCCTTTGGAGTTGGCAACCCTTCCATCGACATGCCAAAAGTGTTTCGCCGTGCTCAGGCGCCTTCAGATGTTCAGATGACATATGCCCTGCAATCCCGCTCGGTTGCACAGCATTGCCGCAAGAATTCCACTCGCAAATAAGCACACTGTCGGCCGCGTGCGGTTTAGGCTGTTTCTCTGGTACGGGGTGCCAGTGGTTTTTCTGAGGCCGAGAGGTTGACCATGCCTCCTGTAACAAGAGTCAGCCCTTCACTATCATTTACAAGCAAACTAAACATACATCACTGGCGGGTCCTTGCAGGTGCTCTGCTAGCGATCCCTTGACGTGTTTATACAACTCGGAATCCTGGTTCCTGCAGAAGGGATAAGCGCAAGGAAAAATCCTGGTGGTGCGAAGCATATGTGTACCAGTAATTGTAAGGTATTTCACCATCTGCTTGAAATGAGGATTTCATGGTCGCAGATTGTCAGGCTGATCCGACGGAATATATAAGCCCAGAGATGTGCCGCCATACCAGGAACCCGAATACTGGTGATTAAAGCTTGTTGCAGGGCCGCCAGTACGTATGGTCAGCTACTAGGGCAAATACATAACCAACAATATGACTGCCGATCGTTGCGGTTTATTGTAAAAACCATCAGCTTTGAAGCGTAAATCAAATGGCAAAAACAAAAATACAAGGGCCAGGCTCGGCAGCTGATCAGAAAGGTATCTCAGCGTGCCTTCAAGATCCGTTGAGCCGTTGAGCTTGCGGGGTTTAGAGAGAAAGTCGCACGTCGCATGAAGCATGAGGCAGTGATACCCTTGAAGTCACGTTGACCCTCTTTGAAACCAGATCGTTTCATCGCCGGTATATCGGTGTATCAAACCACCTCTGTGACTTGAAGATGAAATGACATGTACAGTGGGTGTTTTCAGTATGCCGATAATTTTTTCACAATTGAGGCCTGAGTTGTCTCCCATGGCTCCTGGCCTGAACATTGAACTTCTGGCCAGTTACAGGTTTGAAAAATATCGGTTCTCTTTTTGACTCTTCAGGCCATTAATATTGGGGCGAACATGATCCTGCATGATGGAAACGTGCCTCGAGCGGAAACTGATTGCATGAGGACAGATGGATTACATGAGATAAACGAGAACTCATGAACCAAAACATGCGAAGTCGATCAATTGTTGCCATACAAGGAAATTCGATTTCGAGAACTTCGGCTAGGAAGACTAGTACTTACATGCCCGCAATGTCTCGAGTCTTTGTGCTCCTCTACATCACATAACTCCACGCAAATTTTAGAGAATACTGTCATTGTTGTGTTGTGTCCGATCGAATCACAGCGTTGAAGGGGTGGATGAAAGTTGGTTTTATTGACTCATTTTTACTGCGTAAAACCGAGGTCCAGTCGGCAACGCCCGACCGCCGCGGCAAAGCGCGGCAATGGCTCACTAATTATTGTATCCGAAGTCATTTTGCCATAACGGATCTCAAAATTGACAACGACTTTCCCTTGAACTTATTGGCATCTGAAGCTGTCTGAAGGCTTTTGCAAAGCCATGTCACAATTGTGTCCGAACTTCAAAGTATGTATCTGCGCGCGGCATGCCACGCACGGCCATCATCTCAAGTACCGTCCTTGAACTTTCGTTCGATGCGGGTCACCGCTTTCGTTCTGTGAAGTGTTTTTCGGGCTATATTTAACATTATCTTTGGGGCTGATCAGATGCCCACGAGCTGCCTTATTCCCTGATGGACTGTAGAACACCTTGCAATTTTTGCTTGGTTTTCTCTATCCTCTTAAGTTCTGGATCTTTGTGCGAAGATAGATTCCGAGCTATATGATCACGTCAAGGCGTCAGAACCTCCAACCAGAAGGCATGGCTGATGAAGTAGTACAGTTTGTCTTGGAGTACTATGCTGCATAGTGACATGCTAAAGTTCATGCAGCCTCGGTAGAAATATACTATGCTACACCCGGTAGCCAAAAGTCGAATTTATTGTCCTTTGGGGTCGAAGACCCTATGTCGGACGTAGCCCTAATAATGGGGGGCTTCAGGTGAAAGAAACGTTGCATGAATGCCATCCAGCGACACTGCTAAAGGAGCTCAATCCGTCAAGATTACTAATACCATTTGAGGATCTCGTACCTTTGAATATCGCCTAGCTCAGCTGGGGGCGATACCGAATTTGAAAATAGATCCGTATCACGTAGGTCATCACGAGGAGTCGGTACACTGACACGGCCAGTGGTCGCCGGGTCTCCGCCATACGCACCTTTATGCTGGGAAACCACGAGTGTAGACAGCGCTTCAATAAGGTTCGCACGCACGCAGACAAGCACACCATCGGCAGTGCCTTTCAGGTGCCCCACAATTGATGCCTTGAGTGGTTGGGCGAGTTAGTGGTGACCGAGAGTAATCCAAGAGAAGTAGGATCGTGCCAAGAGCAAAACCGAAGGTCGCTGTCTAAACAAACATTGAGTAAACGAAAAAAGACGAATGGTAGAAGACGTAGGACCTTGCGATATTCTCTTGTGGGAGTTGTGCAATGGGTTCTGGTAAAAACTCGCCAAGTAAGTATGACATAAACAGCATTCCTCCGTCACCGTATAAAATGCCCTCAATTGCCTCAATATCTGGAAGTTTCTAGCCAATTCTTTGTGAAAGGTGAGAGCTAAGACACGAGCCTCAGTCGCGGGTAACGAGACTATATTTATGCAGTACAAACCTAAGACACGAGCCTAGGAGGACAGGTAAGTAAGTAATCTGTGTAACAAGTAGTAATGGAGTATACACACCTCAGTCGCGGGTAACGAGACTGAGGTATGTGGACGATGATCTGACATGTTAAGTATGTAGCGGAAACGGAGAGAATAAAGATGTCATAAAATGTCAGTGAGTTATATATCACAATACATCGTCGTCAAGACCATCGGATCACCCTCCAGTCTTGACATTCTTCGCCCGCATGGTGGCCACGATCCTATTCAATTGTGGGTTCAGAAAAGATCATGGGCTCATTCATAAAGCTTACCTTTCTCCTCGTCTCATTACTGGGAGGCCCGGATTCGAGTTTGGGTATCGCACTTCGCAAGCCACCGAAATCAGGAGGTGTTCGTGATTTGGTTTTGAGGAGGGATATTCAACCTAGCGGACGAGATGGAGATAACGAAAGAGACTAGGGACTAAATGGACGGACAATAGATATGAATGGCGCTGGATCAATAGTGACCTGGCTGGGAGCACCGAGCTCACCATTTTAAAGACAGGCTGTACTAGCCTTTAACCCTAGTAGCCTAAGCTAGTACGATCGAGTGCTTCCAAAGATATTACGACTTGTTTGTATAGCTCAGAATCCTGCTCCTTGCACAAAGAATAATCACGAGGAAGACGCCTAGTAGTGCCGAGCAGACGCACCAGTAATTGTACGGCATATTGCAATGCGTTGGGGACGATACAATTGGATATTGATAGGGCTAATTAGCCCAAGAACTGAAAGTGCATGAGTAACATCGCGCCAGAAGCAAACATGAAAGCCAATTATTAAGCATTATGTGCGGCCCTAGAACCAGTGGTACGTACGACCATCAAATCCAGGGCAAAGTGGGAAGACTAAAAATATTATTGCCAGTCGCTAGGGGCTCGTACACATGGATATGGAGTCTGTTTGGAGAACCTGAACGTAAAGTTGAGTAACCATTAAAGGAGGCCACAGGCCGGAGAAAAGGCAGGATCAACCTAAGGTCCGGTGAGGTCGCGGTATCTGAGAAAAAGTCACACGTCACACAACGTAGTGATACCCTTGAGGTCAGATTAATGATACCACCGAAGCCAGATTTTTCCTACGACGGCATATTGCTTGATCTGAATTGGACCACACGAGTGACTCGGAGACCCATGCCCTTACATTTACGGGTGAGACTTGGAGCGAGCTCTCATGAATGTTCCTGTAGGCGATCTGAAAAGACCGAGTCTCGCAGCGGAGTGTTTTGCACCGTAGGCTGAAACTTCATTAATATGGGCGCCGAGTCTGTAATCGACGAGAAGCTGACTATAGCAATGCCGCGAGCCGAGGTCGCACCCACGCGGCGCTGGCAAGCTGGATCATGAACGTCAAAATTCCGATTAGCTACAAAGAAGTTCTGCCCTGGCCCATCCGCGCTTGGGGTGGCTTCAGGCCATTGAGTGAGCTTGATGAAAACGGGCCGGAAGGGAATGCATGAGTGCCTTGACCCGAAACAGGCAAAACGTACTGCCACTATTGTACATGGACTGTTTGATCTGGAGCGCTGACTTGGAAGCCTCCTGATTCCTGAAGCGCCGACACTAAAGGATACATGTTTCCTGTGAGAATTAGCTCGGCGTCAACACGTCAACGTTGCAGAAACGCACGAAATCAACGTTTAGCACTGAGCTATAAACTTCCCACCCCGCGGCAGAATCGTAATCTGATGTGGTAGATTTGTGGATGGCATCGTCATAGTCGTGGGAATAAATGAATTTTATGTAATCCTTGAACTTAACCCTAGCTATAGCTTGAACTTTAACTTCAGGGGGACCTGGAAAAAGGTTCCTGCTACCGCAACCGGTGTCCAAATTTTGTTCACCGGGCATTCGCGTTCATATCTATGGCTTTTCGTCTACCTTCAACTCAGCATATCAATATTCATTCACAGGCCATTTTTGGCCGTTCGCCTTCATGCCCGCTTCTGTGCGGTCTAACCTGAGGCTACATAATCCCAGTCTCCTGGCTGATCGGATGCCCACGAACTGTCTGGTTCCCGAAAGACTGGAGAATGCCTTACGATTTTTGGTAGGTTTCCTCCACCCTCCTAAGCTCCTCCTGTGCATATCTCTTTGACAGGAAGCTAGATTCAGACTTATATGCACACGTCAAGGCGTCTGGACGTCCACAAGGGACGGCTCACAAGGTACGTTAGTTTGCAGTATGCAAGGTGATGAAATGCTAACATCCACGTAGCCGCTGCAGAACTGCATGTATCCCGTACCTGTTCATTCCTGTAACAATGCTACTGCATCGGGTGTTTCGCAGTCTCGTGCTCAGCCGAAGACTACTTACTGTGCATCGGCTTCTTGTGACCCGCGTATCAAGGACTCATTTTCAAGTAGTGTCTCGTCACTATCGAGTTCTGGGACAGCTGTTGCTCAACATGATGTTCAAAGGTACGATTTACTTACGTGATGTTGATCCTGTGTTCTTAACTGAGTGGACGCTTTCGAAGTGCGGCAAGGCAGACTTGGTGCAATGGTCCCAGTGATTCGCCCAACCATTTGTACGCAATCGATCCGCAATTGCCTAGGACAATGCGGCACGCGGCAAACCAATCCCCTGCTGCGAACTTGCATATACATGGGGAATTGCAGTACAATGTCCAACATCATCGTTGGAGGAACACATTCCATGGACAAAAACTTCCTTCCAACAACTTTGATGTATCAGAATCGCAAACCCAATGCCTGTGGAATGACAGCCAAGGCCAGTGCGGTTTTACTGCGGATACGGTCACGACTGTGCTAAAGCACATATCGTCGCACCATCTCTGTGAGCATCAGGAGCTCGACAGCCAGGTGCGATGTCAATGTAGGGGCTGCCTGCTCCGGAGGACCATAAGGCGAGACACAATCCTCAGGCACATCCGTGAAATACATTACGGGGACAAATTTCGCCGCAAGCACTTACCATGAGTTCCATCTGCACTGGAAAGACTGATCACTTGGGTCGCTCTATGCAGGAGGCGGCCCTTTATTATGCCTTCTGATGATATATCATTTCTGCTATTGCTTTGCTCATAGTTAGTACATATATCTTAGTACGATTGCCCGTTCTTCGAAGTTACTCGTGAATTCGATACAACTCTTCATCGTGTCATTTTTGTTTCAGCATGTAGAATACCAGTTGCACATATGCTGTATATGCTAGGCAAAGAACCAGCCTGGCGTATATATATAGTATGCTAGTCCCACGCACGCACACATTTCTTTTTCTCCAGTTGAGCACTTTGCTTTGTTTGTCTGCTCTAGGTTCGTCTTCAAGTTTGCAACCACTGAGGTGGCTTTCGAGCATGCGGACATCAGGAAAGCCTCGGACAATTTGCAGCAGTTGGTATCTTTAAATAAAGATAGTCAGGTACATGCTGCGGGGACACACTTGCCATTGCATTGGCTTTCTCTAGCTCTCGTGTATGTATTCAATTGAACATTGTTTCATATTCATTCATGCCTTGGCTTACACTTGTGCTAAGATCCTCTTGTATTTGGCTGAGATGCGTCTCTCAGGCTTGACCACAATGCTTTGACAACCATATTTCCTCAGCCTTGTCAATCCTCCAAATCAGAGTCTATCTCCGATCATCTAGATTCTAGATCTCTATAGATCTTCATTTTGCTTCCGTCGATCTTCGATCTTTCGATCCCCTTCAGACTTGCATCGTTTCCTGCTGCGTTGCACATAACATGTGCATGAACGCCAACCTCGCAAAGCTAGATGGGATGTTATATCTCGAATTTGATCATTAGTATTAAACAAAATTTCTAACAACTCAGAAAGGGTCCTACATGAGGGTGTCCATGAACTTGAATTCGGCGATCAAAGTGCGCATTCGCTCATAGATCCTTAAGGCGATAGGTCGAAGATGCAACATTGTGTCCTTCCGAGCACTCTCTAATGACCTGGCGTGCCTGGCTTAGGTGTTAGCGTATGCGACTGGTATACATGTTGAAGGAGGGGAAACGACGAGTAAGCAGAGTCCAAAGTGCTTCCACATGATTCACGAGGATACTACTACACAATTGGGCATGCGGCTGAAGGTAAGCAGAGCTTGCTGTGAATTTCACTTTGCAATGTTGTCTCTGATCTGATTGCTCCACCGCATCCATGATCAATTAATCAGGGAGCGGTTGTGTGGGGTCTCACTCAACTCGACGACGCAGGGCGATCGACATTATCGTTGCCAAGACTCAACCACTCTTCAGAAATAGTGCAGCAAACCAACACAATCAGATGCCCATTGCTTAAAGTTTGTGACTATGCTTCACTGTCACTCTTATATATATAGACATTTGCTTCGTCCAATGGTTTCTCCCCATAGGTGACGGACGAATTGATTGTAGGCTGAGAGAGACGGCGACCCATCACCCCAGAAAGTCAGGGAATTGGACACTCTGGAGCCCATCGGCAAGTCCGGCAGAGACCAGCTGTTAAATTTTATCGCTCGATGACGAAGCCTTGCATCACGACACTATTGCAGGTACTGGGCTGCACTAGCATATTCTGACTAACAAGCAATCTCACCGCTTGGTTCATCGACCGCGATAACGACATGACCATTGGACTTGCACTATGGGCAGCTATCAACAACAATACTACGCCAGGACCTCGGTTGGGCTGGAGCCAAGTCGACCCTACCATATTTGCGAACAACGAGGACGTGATGCAGGCAGTCATCAATGAACGAGTTTGGTTGGCTCTTGTCGGTGAGTCACTCCT
>QFEX01000124.1:0-17902 GCA_003316505.1 Suillus alpinus
GGGTATTTCCTGGATCATGAAAAAGTTAGCGGTAGTAGTCAAAAACAGTAGATAGACTTACTTTAATGAGATCTGTCCATACAGACTCAGACTCAGGCGTGATGTTGGCGCCAAGCTCATTGCTCCACGAGATTCCTGAAAAGGTCATGACCCGATCAACAACGTGAAAGGTGGCGTGCATCTTGAATATTGTTAGTACTAGAGGACAGAGGGAGCGCAAAAAAAAATACCCTAGCCCATTTTTGTAGACAGGCCTCAGCTGTTTTCACTGCACCGCTTGTGGTGGTGTGCGCTACATCGCCAGCGGCCTGCGCCCAAAAAGTCTTGTCGAAATTGACTCCATCGCCCCCTTTTGCTTTGTGAGTGGTGACATAGTCGAGGAGACGTAACTCGTCAGCGCTTGACCAGTGGCATCTTTCACCTTCCTGGCCTGCCAATTCAGTGCGCTTCTTCTCATCTGTTCCCTTTTTCTTCGCCATAGAGGTGTGTAGAGGTAGGGAGAGGACACCACTGAGTTTTGAACGCGTATTAACGCTGGACTTAGAAGATTGAGTCCGAGTTCGAGTTGCTGGCATGTTGTATATTCATTATCTACTTGATCATTGATTGTCACATTGATGTCACACTGAGCTTGGGATTACAAATCATGTTGGATGTCAAATTCTGAAGTTAAGTTTCACATCCGAACAGACTCTAAGTTAGCCATTTGTGTCCGACAAAACCCTTCTCACAACGTGAGAGTCGGGGAAAAAATACCTGCGAGTGCAAATGTGTGGATCAGAGAGTCACTTACCGTTTATGGTCTGACCTCAGCCTGTCAGGCTGAAAGATTGCAACCGCAAAGGGAGAAAACACTCGAAAACTGCGGCGCGAGCTATCCGGGTTCCCAATAGAACGGTGTTAGAGAGACTACATAGTCCCTGATCGATCAATGGCTCTCGATAAGCATGGAAACATATTCACTTGATAAAATAAGACAGTCAGTGTGGTGCTCGTGTTTGGCAAAAGCGTTAGAAACAAACAATACATACGCAGAGACGATTGGGAAGTTGTAGGAAGGTATTGAGATGTTGGGATTGTAAAGCGGTGGGCGCCTGCCTCGATATCCGGCCACTCATCAATAGATTCGATACCGGCAAATCGATGAACATGAATCCTACAACAATGCAATTTGATATCATTTCCTGTCGTGCGTCACTTTTCACTCATCCCTATCTTGCATTTCTTCTGGCAACTGCGACGCCAGCCATCTCAATGCACCGGCCAGCATAATCAAGACGACAAATACTGCATTCCCTCCGAGAAGATTGTGTTCCTTCGACAAAGCAAAGAGCGAAGTCGCCAATGCGGGACCAACGGCACGAGCTACCGCCGCAGAGGTTTGGCCAAGGCCATTGATAGCGCCAAGGACGTTATTTGTAGGAGCAGAGGCTGTGATAAACAAGAAGATAGTCCCTGCAACGAAGTGAGTTGCTTGTAATGAATTTCATTGCAACACACACCATATCCCATGTCCCATATGACTGCCATAACTAGTTGGCAAAGCAAGGCAGACATGATTGTGCCATCAACTTCCCCCCGTGCGCGCAAAAGCCACGAAATTATGGGAAACATAGCCATGACCGGTACGTAGCACGACGCTGACACACAGAATAGGCGCTTTGGGCCAATCCAATCGACGATTTTGGCGAAGAAAAATGCCTGAAAGACACCATCGATGATGCCATACAATGCCAGCCACGATCCAATAGAAGCAGGATCAAATCCAAGGCCGCCAAGATAGGTAGGCGTCGATAAGAACAGCGGCATAAGAACCCTGAAAGAAACGTCGAGGAAAGCGAGCATGGCGTAGTTTGCAATCGGAATGACAACGGCGGGCGTAAGCAGAGATCGCAAGGGCATATTTGCCATGGGTTTTTGAGCGAGTGATTCTCTGTCGGGACTACTCGAAACGCCGACCGTGGTTGAAGTCAACTTCGATCGACGCTTTTTTGATAATGTCTGCCGATCGTGAGTAATGTGTGCGATACGACAGGTATGTAGGACCTACTTCTTCTAAGAAGATTGACATCATGACAAGGGCTAGGACAAGCAGACAGGCTGCTACTCCACAAGGCAGAAAGTATGGGTATTTTGCCCAAAATGGACCGGAGAATAATGTGGGCCAATGATCTTGCGGTCGCGCGAGTGTTCCTCCCATTAAAGGACTGAAAAGCGTATTTCATCATTTGCCATCACCACAGTCAACAACCCCACTTACCCAAGAAAGCCTCCAATGCACCAGACGATCGGGATCAAGGCGAACCCCTGAGCCATATTTGTGGAGTCTGTCAATTCTCCCATCATAGTTTTCATAACTACAACATTGCCATTCAGAAAACCGCACATGCAGCGGCTGGAGAAACCATGTCAGTATGGCGTATCCTCCTCTCAGCTGAAGACACACCTAATGACAAGGCTCCAGAAGGTCGTCGAGAGGCCGAAACATAGTATCGCAATGCAAGTTCCCGATAGTCCGATTACTAACACCGGCTTACGCCCAATGCGGTCAGACAGCCGAGCCCACTTCAGCACCGTCAGCGCTTGTCCGACAAAAAACAAAGACTCCTATCAATCATATCCGATGAGAAAAGCATTCTCTCGTAAGTCGGAATCCCGACACCTACAATGATCCCAGCATAATATCCTACACCCGCATCATTACCCCCAGTAATTCCAAGTTCTCTGATAAGCTGAGAGTAAAACAGCATCAACGGTGTACGCCGAAGAGAATTGCGGAGTCATACCTGATTGATGTACGGGAATATAGACGTCGAGGCGATGGGTTCTGCAAGTTGCAGCGTTATAAGTATGCCAATCTGGAATTTTGGAAGTGGCGTCCTAGGTTTCTTCGAGCCCTTTGCGGGGACCAGAGGCGTGGTCTCGCATGCTACAACATGAGAATTGGAGGTGTCCGACATGCTGGTAAGTCAAGGCTGAAGAGCCAGCGAGATCCTTGGAAGTGCAGAGGCAGAAACGCCTTGATATTATGATACGAACGGCATCAGTATTTATAGTCTGCGCATCAGTGATATGGTCGTGAGCTTTCGATGGAATGTATGTAATACTGTCGAGTTAATATGTCAAGCAACATACCTCAGCCTGTCAGGCTGAAAAATTGCAACCGCAAAGGGAGAAAACACTCGAAAACTGCGGCGCGAGCTATCCGGGTTCCCAATAGAACGGTGTTAGAGAGACTACATAGTCCCTGATCGATCAATGGCTCTCGATAAGCATGGAAACATATTCACTTGATAAAACAAGACAGTCAGTGCGGTGCTCGTGTTTGGCAAAAGCGTTAGAAACAAACAACATACGCAGAGACGATTGGGAAGTTGTAGGAAGGTATTGAGATGTTGGGATTGGAAAGCGGTGGGCAACTTTCCAATCTGGAACAACTGACTATCTTTTACGAGAATCATCACGAGGGATGTAATAGCGTCAGGGATGTTTGCTAGTCAGCATGATCAAATGAAGAGAAACGCTACCTTGGGTACCTGCTTCAAGTGTCTGGGCGCAAGCTCGGTCAGTTATTCGGACTCACGTCCGATGGTGTCAGCCATGGGCGCATGTAAGCCCGCACTTGAATCACAAAGAACGTTGCAGTTGGTATCACGCCACCATCAACTGAGCTTGTAACTCCACCTTGCCCAGCCTCTTGTTGTCTCGACAATATCGGACGTTTCAAACTGGATGAGCAGAAACCAAATCTGGACGACAATCACACCCGTAGTAGATCCACGTTGAAACCACACCATCATGCAACAACACTGTAAAAATAGAAATGCGAGAATTGTTTACTGAAAATCTACGCTACAAGTCCACTACGGAACAGCAAGGCCAGCTTGAACAGCTTCACGCGCTTCAATACGATCGAACCACGCCTAAAAAAAGTCTAGTTTAGTACAAGACACGAAACGAAACACGTTCAGACGCCCACCTGAAGACTCGGCCACTCATCAATAGATTCGATACCCGCGAATTGATGAATGCGAATCCTAAATACGGACCATCAGCAGACCGTTCTGGCACACGAAACGAAACGAAGCTGAAACGCACCAAGGGAAAACGTTGATGTCCGCAGCACTATACACGCCTCGGCCGGGCCCAGCGAGGTAATCACGGTCTGTGAGGTGGATCTCCATCACGCCATAGAGGCGTTTCGTTTCTTCAATATAACCTGAAGTCCTTATCGTCAGGCGCGCACAAAAGAAACAAGAAACTGAAACTCACGTTTCTTCGCATAGGGAATATCCTCGGGTGCAAACCTGTTGAAATGATTCGCTGCGCTGCGTCAACTCAAAACTTCAACGCCAAAAACGAAAGACACAGACCTTGTCCTTGCATAGGACCAACGCCTCCATGCTACGCCCACAACGCCATCAACACCCCCAAACAACATCAAACGCGGGGTAAAACTCACCGCCCAAAACATCCACTGAAGCATCTCACTATAATCATCAGGCTGCTTCACAGGGTCAAAGCCAAACTTCCTCTCCGGATCATAATGCTGTTCTAGATAAAGCAAAATAGCAGCAGTTTCAAAGACTGCAAAGTTGTCCCGCTGGCGGTCGACGAGCACTGGGATTCGCCCGTTTGGGTTTAACTTGATGAACCAGGGCTCTTTCTGGATGTTTTTGGAGATGTCTATTTTCTCGACGCTGCATAGTGGTTTGTTTAGTCCTCGGTGTATGGAGGGGAGAAAAGACTCACTCGTAATCGACCTTGTTCCCATAGACAGCTCTAAGCTCTTCCAGAAAAACGCTGACTTTGCGTCCGTTGGGAGTACCAGCAGTATACAGAACAAAAGGCTTCGACATGGTGAATGATTTTGCTACAGAGCTGAGGCGATTCAAGACAGTCTGCATATCGTTCTAGGGGTGTACCCACCCTTTATACAGCCGACCTAATGACGTCTGGTTTCGCCATCGTGCGTATGCTGACAAGTGGCTGACAGTGACAGCGGATGCGCATCAGTCAGCAACTCGACATATTCGTCAGCGCCGTCTAATTCGCGGACTTCTCTAAACAGAACCGGCCTTCTAAGGCGCATCTTGCCGATCCATCTCAAGAGAGTTTGCGAAGAATTTGTCAATGCAGCCGAGCAGAAGGATCAAGTTCTGAATTGAAAAAAAAAACTTGGAGAACCAGAAGAAAAAATCGTGTTCTACCTCGGCCAAAGGCTATAAGTACACATATATAACGGAAGCACCGAAGCAACTAGAACAGAAAGAAGACCACGACGTATACTAGAAGATATGATATCCATATAGCATCAGCAAGAGAAACTTGAAAACGAAACATGCGAAACAGAGAACTCGAAAGCGACTATAACTAGACGACAACGCATGCGATAGGAGATATATAGTCCAAAGATCGTCGCAATAAATGCGGTCATGCAGAACGTCCGAGCGCAAAGAATGTTGTCCTGATAGCACCGAGGAAAGCGACGCGCGCGAAATCAATAGGAATGCAAAAATCAGCGCTCCTCCATCGCGCCGGGATTTTTATGACTGTCGTTACTCCTTGATGATTCGCCGCTCCCACAGTTATACGATCCTGAGTAGTACATTCGGTTCGGTGGTCGTGCGTCTGCTTGGCGCGTTGATGTCCGCTCAGGTACAGGTTGAGATCGTAGTGGCGGAGTGCTTTTTGGGTTAGACGCAGGCACAGGTCCACCACGACCGGATGTGGCAGCGAATGGCGAAAAAGGTGCTTGGGACTGGGTGTCGCCCGACATCAGACGTGGGGCTTCCAACCGTGCGACAGAAACCGACATTCGCCGGTCAGGATCAGGAGACCGAGACGCAGCACGGTCTTTATCAGTGCCCCAGCTAGGCGGTGAGACTCGTCGGCGCGGCTCATTGCCAGTAGGGAATCTGTATGACGATGATGGTTCGGAACCAGAAGACATTCCATTTTGGGAGAACTTGGATCCCTGGGGGTACCCAATGCTCTGATTGCGTGCCGAGTCTGCGCGCACAGCACGAAGTGCTTCCTCTAATGAATCCATGCGTTGACGCATACTTTGCATCTCCTCCTGCATAGAACGCGTCCTTTTCTCCACCAAATCCTCGACAACCTGATCCACCTTTTGGAGAGATTGCAAGAGCGCATTTGATTTTTGCAGCTGCTCTGACAGCCAGTTTTTCATCTGCTTGGAGTCGTTGAGCGCGTCATAGAAGACCTCAAAAGGCGCCAAAAAGGCAGATTTATCTCCCGAGTAACCAGGATGTTGGAGGGCGCGTGGTGTAGGTGGTACCAATGTGTTTGCGATTGGTATAGCGGGGGGAGATCTTGTAAACGTCGCGGTGCGGGGTGCAGTGGTCAGGGAGGGACCTATGATGTGCTGCAAGCCGAATCGGGTGGGAGTTGGAGGAACATTGGTGGCGACTCTTCGAGCTGTTTGGCTTCCACTTAGAGCGGTTGGAAGTCGTGGTAAAGCCATGGGGAAGCGACCAAATTCTGGGACTGGAGGAGCGCTTTGTATGACAGGTACGAGTGGATCAGAAGAGTGGGGGCCACGAGGGCTGATGACAATATCAGCGGGCTTTCTTTTACGGCCACCGGACTGAGCTGCGCGACGGCGGGCGAAACTGATAGGGGGAGGTGGTAGGGAGTTTGAAGGAGGGCTCTGTTGAGGAGCATCACCAGTGGAGAGTGACTGCTGACTTGGGACGATCATAGGGGGAGGAGTGAGTGGCTGTGAAGCAACAGTCGCACGAGTGGCAGATGCAAGACCTGGACGGGGAGCCGTATTGGGACTACGTCGACCCAACCTTGGGAGAGTAGAGAGCTTGTATGATTGCAAAGGAGGTTCTGGAGGGGAATAAGTGGCAGAAGAGGATGAAGTACCATTATTAATAGCAGCTGACAGCATGGTCGTCGGACCGGGGGGACCAGCGAAACTTCCTCTGCGTTGTTCAATGAGTGATTTCGGGTGCTGTTTTAGGGTCTGAATAGACCTCAACTGTTGTTCCCTGGAAAGATCTTCTCCTGTGGGTATTGTTATGACCACGGGGGTGATTGGGGTGGACTGTGATGTATCTGAGGAAGAGGGAGCAGAGTTGGGTGGGTGAATAGTACCGCTGACTGTCACCCGTCGTTTCTTTGGTGAGGGCGGAATGATAGTAGGAGGAATTGGAGGAGGGGATGGAGATTCGATTCGAGCATCATCGGGGTCGTCTTCCTCTTTGATTCGTAGGACTCTTGGTGACTGGCGGCTATCATTATCATTGTGGCTTTGTGAGAAGGGGGGGTTTGTACGAAAATAGGAAAGTTGGGGGAGAGGGGACTTACCCAGAGTCAGAGTTGCTCTCTGCACGGGCGATGACCTCTTCTCTAGAACGCTTTCTAGAGTTTCGTAGTTGCTCGACGCTAGGTTGTCGTGATGAGAGAGGTGGTGAAATTGTTTGATGAGTTCGTTGAATTGGGGGTAACGCGTTATTAGAGCTGGGGATTGAACTGAGAGAAGAGGTGCTGAATGCTTGTGCAAAGGAGGGTAGAGACTGTGGGGGATGATTGAGAGACATGATCGTTGTGGTCAGGATGGATTGAACGGAACCGAATGAGAAATCGAAATAGAGTATGAATTGGAAAACGGGATGGATATGAACCAAAAATGAAATTGTGAGGTTGGCGTTACTTCGAAGCTTCGAACGGAAAACTGTCGCGTAATCAATCAAAATCAATGATACTAGCACAGCAACATATAACCAGTGATCATCATGTCTGTGCACTAGAGGGTAGTCTAACGGTCCGGGTTCACTGCTTCACCGGGCATCCTTCTCCTACTCCGAGCTTTGATTTTCAGTCTGGATCTCACACTGTGCCGTGAGTTACGGACCCCCCCTTCAACCTCTCCACGCGTGGGGTTCCAGCGCTCATCCCATCTCTCTCATTGGTGGACTTCTAGTCCTATCCTGGGCGCGACAACCGGGCCAACACATTCTTCCTTCGCAACCGATATGCGCCGCATCTGTGACTTCAACTGGGCGTAGCTGATACCTATTGCCTCATTGCACACATCCAATAACATCCCAGGGAAAATCACCCATGCGAGTTATCCATACCTTATTATACCGCATGAACGTAACAATCGTGGGTATCACTCTGCTTCGACACAATAGCCTGCTGCTTCTAAAAACAGCGTATAGAACCATACCAAAGGCATATTTATCGTAACCGACTTCATTTAGCTCATCCAAGGGAAAATGTCATTCATCCGAAATCCAATCTCACTTTTTGACTCCTTATCGGCTGTAGCCACACCACTGGGAGTTCCCTCCACGAGAATCTTCGACCGAGCCCGTTCAAATTCAAATTCAAATTCTTTCTCATCAGACTCGTAGTCGCTTTGCCCCGTAACCACACCCCCATCAGATCAACGCGAGGCGTTGCATTACACCCCATAAATGGGTACCCGCGACGCTCTGCTACCAACAAAGTCAACCCCACTCAAATCGTACGTCAACACCGCGAACATCTAGAACCCTATTTTAAATCTACAATCACCTGATACTTATTCACCGCGTGCATCCTTTCATCATTTCGTCCGCTTCTTCCTAGCTGTCAGCACCGTGATTATTGGAGGTGTGCCGTTACCAGCGCCTCCAACTTCGCCGCGATCCTTCCTCGGCGGTGGCGCATTTTTCACCCCAATCGAACCAAATATGTACGAGTTGTATGTTTCCAGAGAAGCAACAGGCTCCGGAAATGGATTCGGAGAAATGTCAACGATTGGCCTCTTCCCATTGACAAGACGAGGAGGAGGCGTCTGTGGAGGTGCTAGAGTGGTCCGAACAGGATCTGGCTCTGGCGTCTGTCGGCCCGATCTCTCTCCTACCACAATAGGATTCGACTTGAGACCATCGCACAACCCTCGTATAGAATCTTCAATCACTTTTGTCGACCACACCGCCTTTTCCACAGATGGAAATTCATGAGCAGTCAAAAGTGACGTCAACACCCGTTTGTTCATCTGTGATGAAACCTGCCCAGGTTGCGGCGCAAGCGGTGAAACTTCACTCATCGACAGAGTCGAAGCCGTGGTCGCAGAGACAGCAATCACGAAAAACCCGGTCACCGCCCCTGCAATACATTCCTGTCGGAACGACATCCGCTCCCAGAATTCTTCCACAGACACCTTCTTGACTTCTTTATGCGTCTGGTCCTCTTTCTTACTCCGACCTTCCTTCTTTTCTGAAGCGTCGGCTGTTTCTTCTTCGGGCGTCTTTAACGTGTCCGCTCTTGCGCGTTTTCGCTCGGGGGACCTGATCCCATCCGCATCCGTCGTGTACGCGATCTCATCGATGAAGCGGGATTTGGGGTCATCATCAAATGACGGTATACATTGTCCAAGATGACGCGAATCACCTCCCGAAGGACAGGGTAGGGGAATTTCGTTCTGGGAGTAGGGATGGCCGTATGTCCAACTGCATGTCGAACCTGTTGATGGGTATACCCTCTCCAGCGAGTGAGAAGCTTCAAACTCGCTGAGACCGGGTAGATTGTAATATAGTTTCGTGCGGCAGGTATCGCCCACTCGAGACGCTAACTCGCCTATGACGGTGCTGAACTGACGTTTCCACCAGGCACAGAGTTTGATGTCGCTCAGGGGATGTTTGTTCGGGTATTCCGAAGAGTTGGGGAATAGATATTGATTTTGTGCTCTTGCAAACACGTGAATCCACAGATGGTCAGCGGAGATGGGACGCGTGGCAGGGTCTGCGTAGAAAAGTAGGAGTGCGCGTACAAGAGCTGGAGTGGGAGATGGTGCAGTTGCTTGACCAGTGGAATCAACTTTCGATACGTATAAGATCGCGCAGGACGTCGTTGGGATGTTGTACACGCATGCTTCAATTGCAGAGACGAAAACGCAGGGAGAGTCTGGTGTGGTTTGTTCGGAAAGCAGAATCAAAATATCCTGCAAGTATGACCTTGGTCGTGGATTTCCAAACGGAAAGATGTTTCCGTGCTTTCTGGGTGATGAGACCAAGACATGAAGATGGAACTCACGGGTGCCTGGCAGGCTGGAGAGACCTGCTAGGAGCGCATCCCGCAAAGCCATGTCTGCGAAACGTGGGAATATGGAATTTCTGCTCAGCGGCACAAGGACGAGGACCCGAATACCCGAATAGTCTGGCAAGGCAGTAAAGGCGTCAAGGGTTGGCGTTGCAACTTGCACCGAATCAAGGAGGACTCGGGAGAGTTTCGGGGCTATGGCGCAGTTACACCGTCCTGTGTAACGGAGAAACAGTGAACACACACTGCCATGTAATCACACGGGCCTCCCGGCACCGACCCCACTCAACCGCCACTGATGCTATCGATATAGGATTCATAGGTAGATCAATCACAGATTGTAGACTATGCTCTTTCGCTCCCAAGAGCGAATAAAAAGAACAAAAGGAGGGATGTGTACTTATCCTTCTGGGGACAATGTACAATATTAGGTTACAAGAAGGAGTGTATGATACAGGAATGTTGTCTTGATCAAGACCAGAATCATGCCACATATGCAAATGTATCTCTGGTGCCGTCCACGCGCTCGATGTATTCCTTCTCCAAGAGTGTGTCGATTGCCTAAAAACAGAGATAAGTCAACATTCCAGGAAAGAAACAAGGAATTCCGACCTTCTTGATATCGGGAATCTTGGGGGCGAATCGCTGCGAAATCTGAGAAATCACCTCTTGAATCAAAGGCTGATTCTTCATCGTCTTGCGCGCCTTCATGATTCGAACGATAGTGGCCTGGATCACATATTTACGATCTTCATCCACGGTCTTGAGTACCTCCGAGGACTCGGCCTTCACCTCAGCCTTGATCGGCTGATTCAAGTTAACACGGATTTTCTTAGACCTGAAGTCTAGCAAGAACGTATTAGCCCAACAGGAAATGCGAAACAAAGTAGCCATACTCGGGTTCAAATCATATTGATCAGTTTCCTCGTTGATCAGAACCTTGGCCTTTACCAAAAGCGTGAGCACCTGAGACAATATGTCCTTGCTGATAGCCGTAGCGGTAATCAACTCCTCCAGCGATAACGTGTCATGTTTGTTGTACTGCAGGAGCACTGCCATTTGATAAGAACTGGTCATCAAGATGTACTTCTGATTGAGGTAGTTCGTCCTGAGCTCGTTCTTCGAGTAATTCCACAACCAGGTCAGTTTGCGGCCAGAATGCTTCGTCTGGTAGTACTTGGAGAAGCGGTCGTACGTAGCAAGAATTTCAGGAGGGATGATGAAGTCATTGTTGGGTGCGCTGAGCGGCCAGAAGTTCGTGCCGAGAACCATGATGGAGAAGTTGATGTCCATGTCCTCGTGATTCTGCATACGCTCCTTGAACTGATCGGTGAGGTCTTTACTGAGACTCATGTCTACGGGAAGCAAGTAAGCGACCGAAAAGGTGATGGATGGAGTATGTAATATACCTGTAAACATTCTCTGCAACTTGTTGGTGTACTCGAAACCACAAGCCTCCTTCAACTTGGAGATCATGCTCGCCTCACTCTCGTCCGATGCAGATACGCCGTGAATGAGGCGCTTGGATAATTTCGTAGCGTAGAACGTCTGGAAGACGTCCTTGTCCTCGATGTACTTGAAAAGTACCATCTACGCACGCGGATGAGAAATCAGCGCAGAACCATCGAGCGAGGTACTCACAACGCGGTTCAGGGCACCTTCAAGGTCTTCCTCCTCAGCCATCTTGTTGTTTTTGCGCAGCAACATATCCGCGTGCTTGGCGAGCAATTCTGGTGACTTTGTTGTCGATGAACCTGTTGCAGCATTGCGGTTGACGAACTCTCTGCATGCCTTATCGAGCGACGCAACGAAGCCAGCCTCGCCTCTAAAGCTCCTCGTAACGGTTTCCGAATTCTTGCGATGAACCTCAAGCAATGCGTCGACGTATGCTTTGGGATCCAATGAATCTGCACCCTCTGATCCTTCGCCCAATAATTTTGCAACAGCAGCCAGACCAGCCTTCTTCACATGTTCCTCAAATTTCTTTCTCAAAGGCTCCAGGCCTTCGGGTATGCGCGATAACAATGCGTACATCCTCTGCAGGTCTTCGTCTTTGTCAAAATCGAGCAAGCTTTGGAAGCTCTCCCACATAAGGTCAGAGTGTTGTCGGATCAGCACATGCTCGCATTTGCTGACGAGCTGCTTCCGTGTGTCAGTGTTTAGGTATCGGTCGACACGGTCCTCTTCCTCCTTCAGGCGCTCTTCGGCCTTTTTCAGATAGTCAGATACACTGCTTTCTGCGAGGAATGCCTCGGACTCCTGCTCGTAATACTTCTCCGTTGCGTCAAGGAACGGCGTCTCCAGATGCTCCCTGTAGACATCAAGGGACGCCTTGTTGATGTCCGACTCATCAAGACCCAGCGAAACGAATGAGTCGACCACTTTTTTCACAAGACCTTGATCGATCGTCTCGCCATTTCTTTGGCGCTCGATCAATCTGAGGATGGCACCAGCGAGCTTTGTATGCTTGCTCTGGACGTGGAGGAAGAAATTTGATTTCCACTGCACGAGCGCGAGCTGTGAGAGGCAATGAGGGTATGGCGATCAGCATGACAGCGTGGAGAAAAGGGGTGACGCACTGTGTATACAGGATATACTCCTTTCCGACCTTCGTCCCGTTCTCGCTTCACCCAGTGGCGATTGAGGTAAGTGAACAATCGATTGATGTAGTTGGCACCCGTCGTGTATCTGTCCCATTCACTGGCGTAGTACCGTAGGAGAGCTTCATCTTGGAGGCTATCGGATTGCTGTAGAACGGATAAGAATGATGTCTGATCGCTCGTGAGATCAGAAAAAGGAATCAACGTACATCCTTGAGGAGCTTGAGATGGGTGATAAAATACCGAATGAGGTTGTTGTACAAATCCGAGCCCATTAGATTAGCCCCTGCTGCTGAGGAGTCAGACTGCGGCCTTATCACCACAGGAATGTCATCACTGTCAACGACACTTACTTCGGCTGCCCTGCCCAACAGTATCAGTAGTTGTACTATGCATGCGCGAGGACGTGCAGTAGTTATATGCCACTGTGTAGAGGCTCATGTACTTGGAGTAGGAGACGCCAGTCTGGAGCTTGGTCATGATGTGGTCTACTCCCTCCTCAAGGAAAGCCCATGTTGTCGCCAGATCTGCACTCGAAGGTGGCATTGGATGAGAGACATTGGCGGGGGCGGTTGTTGTTGTTGAAGACGACATGATGATGGTCGTGTGTGGAGGACGGCTGTCGTGAGTACCGCTGGCAAGTTAGGCCCGGCAGTCACGGTGGCGCTGCCCCGCGTGCTTTGCAAATGCATTGTTTGCAACAACCACATCACAAAGCAGGGTAAGACAAATTGCAAAGCCATCATGCATCATGCCATGGGTATGTACGACAATGAAAATTATGCTATCGCTAAATCTTCACTCCTGTGTGTATCGAGGCAATGCCTCCCCAGAGATCTGTCCATGCACCACCATCAAAATCACCTCCTGTGGAGAATCCTGCGTCTCTGATCATCTGCGCAAACTCGGGCTGACTTGGGAATTTGCGAATAGATTCTACCAAATACTGGTATGAATCGCGGTCGCCAGCTAGGATGGTTCCAAGCAGCGGGATGACCGTGAATGAGTACTGGTCGTACAGACTACAGACTAAATTAGAATGAGATAGCAATAAAATATATTTCACTTACGTGCTCAGGAGCGGGTTATTGACTTTGCTGAATTCAAGACATGCAAAGGTAGCGCCAGGCTTGAGAACCCGGTAAGCCTCGCTTAGCACGGCAGGGATGGACGTGCAGTTGCGGATACCGAATGTAATTGTGTATAGGTCGTACGAATCATTCTTGAATTGAGAAACAGGTAGTTCTTGTGCGTTTGCTTCATGGAACGAAACCTGAGGTGCTGACAGATGTCATGAAGTAGAGTGCATGACAAGCACCGTATAGCTCACTATTGTGGTACATTGTCTTTTTGAACCTCGTGAAACCCTCCTTGAGCATCTGCGCGTTGATGTCCACGATCTCCACGGTCGTCTCCCTATCTGCATATTTCTCCCTCGCATGATCCAGAATACGGAGAGCAATGTCGCCTGTTCCACCTGCAACGTCTATACACCGGAGGGGACCTTTGCGACCCGGTTTGAGCGTATCTACAAAAGAATCCTTCCACAGCCTGTGCACGCCAAGGGAGCTTGCGTCGTTCATCAAGTCATATTTTGACGCGACAGAGTCGAAAACATCCTTCACAAGTGATTCCTTCGACTCCTCTGGAACTGTCCTGAAGCCAAACGAAGCTGTGCGACCAGAAGGGTTTGATGAGCGAAGGATGGAGTGGTTATGAATTTGGCGGCATGCTGACAGCTTGCGAGGTAGTCGTATTGACCTTGTTGCCTGCATAATTCGAATGAACTTTCAGAGAGGACAACGATCCAGTATAGGGATGGGAATATTATGTAAGCGTCAATGTTTTGCTTGACCTGCTGCTGCTGCTGCTGACCAGGCTGAACATTCAAATGTTGAAGCCACGGTTATCTCTTTGGTTCACCCGCAGCTATGCAACTCGCATTGCAGAAAAGCCTCCTGCGCGGTTTCCAGATCCATTGCTGAACCAGCCAAACACTGTTGTCAAAACACTCAAGGACGAGAACTTGACTTTCATTCACAGACCTCCCCCAACAGCACCTTCACCTCATTCAACAACGTTAGCTCCTGCTTCACCTTTGCTCAAGTCTCCAACATCATTTAATAAACATGCACCCATGCCACCTTTGTTGCGGCCTTCGGCTTACAATGCTGCACCATCACGAATGTCTGATAAAGACATGGAGCAGCTACGAAAGCTGAGGTTGTCTAATCCTGAAAAATACAGCCGTGCCAAACTTGCAAAATTGTTCAAATGCACGCCAAACTTTGTGTCGAAAGTTGCTGCGCTTCCGAGACCTCAACGGAAGGAGTTTGCAAGGAAGATAGAGGCGGAGCACGAGACTGTTAGGGAGCAGTGGGGAGAGAAGAAGGCTACTTTCGTTGCTATTAAGCAGAAACGACGTGAATTCTGGTGATCTGTACAAGGTTCGTTTCCAAGGCCTCTAATGATTTATGCACGACTGACGAGTCTAGACAGAATCTGGGTGCTATGTTTTACCGATGAATTGATGATAATTTGAATCATCCCATCAGTGTGACGACAAGTGAGAGCCGCCCGACGATAACCCGTTCCGTAGTCTTCCGTTCCTTCCGACTCTTGTCGCGCCCATTTCCATATCGGGAAACCATCGTTCCACTTCTCCCCTGGACTATGAGTCGATTTTCATACCAACGAACCTAGCAGAATCCACTCTGGCTGGTCCAATAACATTAATTTCCTTGATCTTAACCTGATGTGAAAATTTTTGCCGAGGTATAAATCTGATTAAGTCCCTTTTTATAGACTCAAGCCGTGGAGTCTTTGAATTCTGGATTCCTGAACTTCATCCTCCTCTCGTACCACCTTGTACTGAGAACTTTGTTTCAAAATCTGAATGCTTTATCGTGCCACTTGCTCTTCCTATAAAGCTACACTGGCTTCTGCATTCAATCATCCAACACGTTCCCTCCCATCTAACTTCCATACCATGTCACCAACTCGCTTTCCTCCCCATTTTGCCAACACTGACCACCGTCAGCGCTCTCTCAATCAAATGCGCTCCAAACAACTTGGTCTTGAGAAATACATCTATCTAAATGGCCTCAAAGGCCGTGACTCTGATCTCTTCTATGATATTTTGCTTGAGAACATGCAAGTAAGCTGCCCTCATCGTCTCGTGTAAAACCGGGACTGAGGTGTTTCCAATTATTCAGGAAATGATTCCCATATTGTATACACCAACTGTAAGGTGTTCTACCAGGTCGTGTGACCATACTTAAGAAGCGCTCTTCCAAAGGTTGGAGAAGCTTGTGTCAACTACTCCCACATTTGGAGGCGACCTGAGGGTTTATATGTCTCCATCCAAGACAAAGGTCGCATTCGTGACGTTTTGGCTAGCTGGCCAAGTTTCAGCGACGGCCGCATAGCCGTAGTTACTGATGGTGGGCTAGATTGCCGTTCCATGTCATGTACCTTCCTGACCAAACCATCAGGTTCCCGTATCCTCGGCTTGGGCGATCTTGGGGCAAATGGCCTGCCCATCAGTCTTGGGAAACTGTCAGTGTTTACACTTTTCTAGAGAAGCCTTTACCTGAACATAACCACCCAGGGACCTCTACATCGCTGGAGCCGGTATTAAACCATCATCTACTGTAAGTCCATCCTGTTAGTATCCACCTGCACTCAATTGACCCCGGCCAGGTCCCGATTTGCCTGGACTTGGGTACTAATACGCAACGCTACCTCGATGACCCTCTGTACATCGGCGTTCGCCGCCCACGCCCATTGGGTCCAGAAGTGTGTCCCTTGAGACCATGTGCGCGCGCATATACTCACGTATATTTCAGATGGACGAATTCATGGACGAGTTTATGGCAGCCATGAAAGAAGTCTTCCCTACCCTACTAGTACAATTCGAAGACTTCTCAACAGATAACGCATTCAAATACCTCGAACGGTACCGTCATCAGTATCGTGTCTTCAACGATGATGTCAGTCAATCACATTTCCAACTTTCACTGTTTTTGTACTGACCCCTGTGTAGATTCAAGGCACTGGTTCCGTGATCTTGTCAGGTTTCACAAATGCCGCTCGTCTATCTTCTGCCGCTTCCGGGCTGCCGCCATCAGATCATAAAATCTTGTTCCTCGGAGCCGGTTCTGCAGGTATTGGCGTTGCCAAGCAGTTGTTGTCCTTCTTTACCATGTCTGGTCTGAGTCCCGAAGAAGCAAAGTCGCGAATCTACGTGAGCCAAGCCACATTAGAAGGGCATTTGAATTTGTCACTCAAAAGCTTGTTAGACTGTCGATTCAAAAGGTCTTATTACTGCCGACCGCAAGGGTCTCCAAGAACATAAGAAGTGTACGAGGATAATCCTGCGTTGTTTCCTACGTGCTAAACAGCAACTACAGTCTTCGCGCGTACCGATTACGATGGCCCTGCGCTTACTGACCTAGTTGAAATCATCAACCACGTGAAGCCCACCGCCTTGCTCGGCCTTAGCACCATCAGAGTACGCCTTCCAGTAATACTCGTGTTTTTCATAATCTCATCTCGTTCTAGAATGCATTCACTGAGCAAGTCGTCAAAACGATGAGTGCGCTGAACCCGCGTCCTATCATCTTCCCTTTGTCGAATCCTGTCGCGCTATGCGAACTGGACTACCAGGACGCCATCGAATGGTAAGTTAACAGAGTTCTTGCGGCATGGTCGATGTTAACGATCCTCATCTATAAAGGTCGAATGGACAGGTAATCTTCGCATCGGGTAGCCCGTACAAGTCTATCTCCCATGGTAGTGTCACGTACGAGCCTGGCCAAGGAAACAACATGTACATCTTCCCCGGTATTGGTCTCGGTTCGATCCTTTCCCGAACTCGGCACGTATCGGATGCCATGGTCGAACAGGCAGCTATCGCACTTGCCAGCTCCTTGACGGAGGAAGAGAAGGCGGCCGAGCTCGTATACCCTCGCCTTGCGCGCATCAGGGATATCAGTGCCCAGGTCGCATTTGCAGTCATCAGACAAGCACAAAAAGAGGTAAGGAGGGAATAGCGATCACGCTCGAGTGGAAATTCGATGCTGATCTTTGTACCCCTCCAGAAATTGGACGATAATGCTTATCTCCGCACACTCCCCGATTCCGATCTTTTGGGACTCATTCATGACAAGATGTGGCAGCCACCTGCGCTGCAGGTGCGTTCGTTCACACGACTCTAATTGTGAGTCGTCAGGGGGATG
>QFEX01000124.1:27455-43549 GCA_003316505.1 Suillus alpinus
TGGGTACTCGTACAGATACTCCTTCGGGAACCCCCGTTGAACATGGCGATATTCACATGAAGAATCTCGATGATAACAGTGATAATCTCTACGGACCTCCTAGTAGTTCCACTCCCGTTCTACTAGTAGCAGGAGGGAGGGAGCAGCAAGGAGGTTCCGTGATGCAGGAAGGTCGCCAGGAGATTCAGCGACAAGGAGTTTCGCAATCGCATCATGAACCGGAAGGCCAGAGCAGCCTTAAGGTCAGGACCTACGTTTGGAGTGCAAACAGGTCATTCCTGACGTAATTCAACAGCGAACACCGAAGGTAGAGGCAGAACCATCGTTGGGCCCTGATTGGTTGAAAGCTCGATACTCGGTTGCCGATGATCCATGGCGCTGTCTTTGTGATCGGCAGCCCCGAATGTATGGTGACAGCAGACGCAAGAAACCTAAAGCTAAATTTCTAGATAATCTGGTGCACTCGGTGGCGACAACAGATAGAGAACTACTCGGGTTTTTGTTCTGTCGCGACTGGATTCAACAGACACAGGTTAATATTTGATAGCCATGCTTGGTTTTTAGACAATCGACACATCACCAGTACTAGTACTGGTGACATGAGTAACTCAATACAACTTCATATACGTAGTTCTGGTACATAGCTGCACTAACGAATCACTTGGCTACCGCTGTAATATCCCTATTCAAACGCTGCTGCAAGATATTGTTTACTTCTTCCCATAACCTGCGGTGATACCGACCCTCAGGCAACGTGTCCAAAGGGTACTGCCACGCACTGATTCTCTTTAAGCGGGGAAAAATATTGGACAAGGCACATGCGACACCATGTGGATTGGCCAACTTCGAATCTCCCAAGCTTAGGTGAGTCACTGCCAAATTACGAGCCAGAGCTGTGTCCTGCCGTGAGGTGCGCATAGACAGGGATGCTATAGGACAGGGAAGAAATAGATCTAGGGCATTTAGGACCACTGCAATTTGATGGAGCCTCGGGCACAGAGCGCACATCGATTGGAGGCCGCGGACAGTGATCAATGGTCTAGGCTCCGTAGCGGACGGACGCCAGCCACGCCCCTCATTGAGGCAAAAGACTTCAAGTTCCGGCCAGGAGCTTGCCATTGCCGTAAGGTCGGAGTCACCCAGAGAAAATGACAGGCACACGCCCAGATCAAAAACTCGTAGTTTGGTGAAAGCGAAAAGTGGCTTGAATACATCCACTGTGATGACCTTCGAGTCGGGAAGAAGCTGGGAGATTCCGAATGTGGCATTTGAAAGGCCATCGCGGACCTTAATGGAACGCATTGGGCTGCATTCATTGTCGCATTGGCTGGAATAAAGTGTGCTAAAACACTCTGTTAAGGAAGTGGTAGTCGGTGCTTCAGAGATGTCGAAGACAGCTGACTCCAGAGGCCTGCATCCAGGCTCTATGAATGATGTGATGGTTGGCATACTATATGCACGAAGATGCAGATTGCGTAGATTGCAGAACCAAGAGCGATGAGCACGGTCTTTGGCTGCCCCGGAACTATGAGGCGCTGAGCTTCCGTGGTCGCTTGACACCCACGAAGGGATGCCCAAGCTTAAGGTCACGAGCGATTTGAGTTGAGATAGGTGCAGAAGATCTGCTTCGCTGATGGTCGATGACTTGCATTCCAAGGCGGTGAGGCGAGGTAGCCGACAAATCGTCCGAACGGCAGAAGGACCCTCATCTCCCGATAAGGATACGACAGAGTGTTTACTTATTGACATGCTGTGGAGGTTTGGGCAGAGTTTGGGCAGTGACGTTAGGAAGGGAAAGTCGGGAGGTTTGTGGAAAAAGAAATCCAGCTCGAGCGACTCCAGAGTAGGACTCAGGAATAGTCGGATATACACATAACGTGATCGATCAGTGTCAGTCCACGACAGTCGACGAAGGTTGGGAAACAACGAGGTCGTGATGCGCATCATGCTTAATAATTGCAGTCGCTCTGTAAGGGCTAACTGGGAGTATGTATCTCCACATGCCAGAGCGGGACATGATAGTTTACGGACACGAGACGCAGCACGTCGGAAGGATGCGGATGGTCCTGATGTGCACGGGTCCTTGGAGAATCGAGTCAGCTATCACGATGTCTATGATTCGATTGTGTTCGCGCACATTTGGTATCCTTGGTTTCACATATTGGAGTACGGGCTTTACGTCTGGCAATTCCGACCATAAGAAGTCCAATGCCAGAGGTGATAGGTAATGACATGTCTGAGCGACAGCGTTGAGCTGGCTGTATGGTGCGTCTGCTTCCCGTAGCGCGGTAAGTATGTTCAGCAAGATTTCGTGAACTAGCAACGCGTGATGCATGGCAGATATGGTAGGGAAAACGTGCAGTCGGACTGTGAAGAACTGAACACCCGAGAAAGATATGTGTGGATCCTATGGTGCTGAACGAGAGCGGGGATTTGACAGATATGATAGATGACAGATCACTACCGATCAATCACCTCATGCAAAGATAGGCGCTTGTTTGTGGAGGCGATGATTCGTTATCGGGGGTGATGAGACTTCAGCGAAACAAAAAGCTTTTGTACTGAACGGATTCTATGATATACTGTCATTCATGACATGAGACTGTTCGGCATGGGAAGTCGTGAGAAGTAGAAGGCTGGTTCAGAGCAGGTGATGATTCACTGGCGGAGCTACCGTGGAACTATTGTCTTGCGTCCGAGATGTGCAGGGACATGAATCGTGCGGCAAAGCCCAGGATTCAATATTGCCGAGGGCTAGTGTTATCATCCGCTGCATTTCCCTCATCCGAGGGACGTCCGCGAATGACTCCTTATTAATTATTCCGTACAACCTGAAGTAGAAGATCAAATGAGTGCAACGAAACCTTGACCTGACGGCTGACTTTTAAACACAAGTCTAGAAATGAACATGGCGCTGACCGAAATCCTTTTGTGTTCTCCATTTACATAGGCCAAATATGTCGCACCCTCGGAGCAGGAGTTGGCGTGGACATGGCGTGGACATGGAGACATTTGTGTGACAGCGTTGAAATCCGGCTGTAGCAGGCCAATGCGCCTTGCGGAGGAAAGTTCCGAGGAGGAGGCTCTTTTGACACGCGTCGGAACCTGAGATTATGACTTGAGTTCGCTTGTTTAGTACGAGGTCGAGGCCTTGGCCTGATAGCATACAACTAGACGAGAATGACTCACTGCGAATGTTTACCGCCGTAATAGGTGCAGTGCAGCGCCGCGCTCACATGTGCGGATCATGAACTATTTCCCCCTGCTTCGGGAAGCGTATCAACGGCACAAGTACTAAATCACAAATGGCGATGATCTGAAAATATTTTTTAAAGAATTTCTAGACCTGGTCTGAAGTCTAGGATGCAGCCGAGCAGAGTTTACATACAGCTGCGTGATTTTTCCAAGCTGCAGCCACTGACTCGGATATGTACTGCCTCGCCGTGTAGGGTTGACCCGTACAGAAAGCTGTTGACCAAGCGGTGCATGACAATCGAGGCGGTTTGTGCTACCGAACCCGACACATCATTCAGAATTCTGATCCTATGTTAATATACGTGGTTTAGATGGTAAATCGACCGTCGCATTAAAGAAGCTCACATACCATACAGCACACGGTCAAATCTGATGGGTCTCTGTTGCGGAGATACATACTCCAACTTACTGACTTATGGCAATTTTTGAACAAAGTTGAAAGCCGAAATGAAGCGAAAACAAGCGCGGCACGGAGGCAATAATACTGTGTGTGTTTCGGGTCCCGTTAAGTAAGTAACGTCCTCAAGTGAACATGTAAAGTATTACTGAGATGCACAGCACATTAATCATGGATTGGTGGGCCAGGGTTTCCTTGGAGCGATTCGAAAAATTACGAGCTTTGCAGCGATGGGTCAATCTAGATTCTACTATACGTCAAGAGCCTATCAGGCAAGGGTTGACAGCGGACTTGCCAGATAATTTGGAGGCATGGGCAACGCAATAAACTAATGGACCGGCTGGGCTGTATATGAGATTGGCAGAGGTTCAGATAGTGACTATGATCATAAGCTGGTAAACAACAATGGTGCAACCGTCAAATATGTAGTACTGAATTGAACACATATGCGACCCCCCATGGTGTCGCCATACGACCCCCCTTCACTCCTTTGCCTTCATGACATGACGATCGTCGACGGAAACAGCGAGAATGATCTTATTCGCTTGCTCAACGCTATCCAAGAACTTTCTGAGCAGCTTACGCAGAACCGCTCTATATCAATTTCGCTCCATGCCTCAGCAGGTGCTATAAAGGTTTTGCCTCCTTTTTAATAACGTCAGAGAGCCTCGATTGATAGGACCATAGACTCAAGCGGCACATACACAGACGGGGTTTGTCCTTCGCAGGTGGGAGCGTGAATGTTGAGTGGGATTTGTAGATTGGACTGACCTTGCCGCAGGTTCAACCTCGACAAGGTTCAAGGTGTGTCCTACTTATTTCTGATACAATTTTACTGGACTCTTTCCTTGAACGCAGATGTATACGACGCAGAACTAGAGCGAATGAATGCCTCTCTTGCGACTGAGAATCAGACGCTGCAGCACGACAATAAACAACTCGGTGCGCTCATTCGGGAGTACGAGCAGACACTCGAAAGCGTAATGAGTGCATTCCGCACAAGAGCTGTACGTGTATACATTCACGTCATGGCAGCTGATAACCAACAAAAACACGTCCTCCTTATTCTTTCCCTCGTCTTGATCCGCCGCCCTATGTACATACGTTACCCGCGGTAATTAATCTCCAGCGTGACGTCCAAGAACACGAGCTCGCTCTCATTCGCGAGTACGAATCCAAGCTTATCGCCAGGGAGTCGGAGGACCTTCTCCGTGCACTGTCGGCTAGCACCGCCCAATCCGCGGCCCTCGGGCGGATATCAAATACACTTCGCCATCTCATGCGCGTACTGAATGGCGAGGATGTTGATGTTCTTGATACTCCTTCGCCTGAGGCAAAGCAAGGTGATGCGGAGGAGTTTGATTTCGAAGAAAAGAAGGATTGGTCTCTTGAGAGGGACTGCGAGCTCGCACGGTTGGAACGAGAGAACTCTGTATTGCGGAGAATGCTGGGGATGGAGGTACATGAGGTAGAGGCTGAGACTAAATGGAATGTTACAGATTATGCAGTAGACAACTCGCGCCTGCTCGGATCGCGTCCTGGGTCAAGCAAGCATCCAACTCAGCCTTTGCAACCACAAAAGAAAATACTGGGTGGTGCGCCAGGCACAGTGGGACCGTACGGAACGTACAAGAAGGGCAAACCAGGCTGAATAAAGCGTGAGGCTCTTCTCTCATTGATGGTATATCCGTTGACCATTGTTCCTTCAGTCTATCCATTTTCTTCGTTTTATTAATCGTGGATTTTGTACATTGATACCATGGATGCAACGGCAGGATACTCGCAATTCTTCTATGTGTTCCCACGCAAGATTGTATCGAGCTGGATGACACGGACAACTTCATCAATCATACGACCAATGGGCTGTTTGAAACTTTTGTGCAGCCCAGACTTGGCCTCATAGGCGAACCTCACATGGGGATATCGGTCTCTTGCTGCGCTCTTCTTAATTTTTGACCTTTCTTCGGCTATGCAGCTCTGGAACCGAAGATAGATCGAATAGGTTATGCCGTGATTACCGATGTACAACTGGAGCAGTCGTAATCACGTGAATGTAGACTCATCACTACGCTGACTACGTCTTTGAGAGAGAAGGATTTTGGCTGCATCACTTGACTTGTCTAATAAGCCAGACTGTTCTCGAACTTTTCCATTATCGCCACGATATGAGTTGCCTCTGCAGCAACATCAGCCTGGTGACCTTGCGGTGTACAGCATCCCCCGCCTCGAGGCTCGAGTCACCGCCCTTCCATTACACTCGCCGACGTGATGCTTCAACTCTCACACAGATCGTGCTGTACTGCTCTTGGCCAGAGGTTATAATCTGCGTGTCCATAATGGGCTGGTGCTCCTCCATTGTCCGCTTCTTTCATGGCAGCTTCTTCCAAACCGACAGCACAAAATTGGGATCCAACAAGTCTTTTTGCATATGACGCACTGCCGAGTCACCAGTATGACCTTAACTCCCCAATATCTGACGCAAAATCCATTGCTGAGACTGGAACTGATCTCTACGACCGCAGTCTGACAAGTCGCAAATATGCTCTTGTTGGAATGGTGTGCCTTGGTGTCGTCAGTTGCTTGTGCATCATTGCAGGCATTGTCATTATGGCCACTGACAAAGAAGGCAGCGGGATGGGTCAAATGACAAGCAGCAATCTGCAGAAAGAGACGCTAGTCCTGGTGTTAAACTTAATCGTCGCACTGTGTACCGAATCTACAGGGTTCGTACATGGCATCTCATCGCGCTCTGCGCTAGCCTCAGAGTCTCGGCTCCGTTTCAACTCTAATCTGTGTCTCTTTACCACAGCTCGTGGATGGAGCAACCCAAACAGTGCCCTGCTTGACGATACCATGGCCGTCCTCCTCATTATATCATACAGCTCAGCCTCGCGCATCATATTATCTTCCGATGCGATCGTAGTGGCGATTTCAGGTCAGATTCTCTATACTTTCATCATACTTTCATCATATTATGGTTACCTCTCGTGCTATTGGGTATCGCACTCCTTCTCCGGACGGTGATCGCATGGTCAGGTACACGGGTTGTCAAAATATTGACGTGGAGCTCCTCACCTTTTGACTTCACCGCTGCTCTGGCCCACCACACGCGATCGCAGTTGCTCGTCACAGCTTCAAAGGATCGCTCGAGTAGTTCTGCAATACTCACCCCTCTCTTCGGTCTGATGGAAGTGTGACATTTTTAACATGTACTAACTGCTCTACATCTCAATGATTTCGAGCCGGTCCGCTAATACTAGACGGAGAACCTGCAGAATAAAAATCAGTATCATCGTCGGGCTTATTTGAAAAGTTTATCCAGTCACAGGCCAAACATCGATTTGTAAAATATGGTTCACGGGTGTACAACGAAGAATATCTCGCCAAGGAAATCATAGAATGTAAGACTGAAGTTCTTCAGGAAGAGACAGGAACTCTGGGCTCTGCTTTGGGCTTCATGTTCTCCGAAGCCGCTTGGTCTCTCAACATGAAGCATATATTCGGGGTCAGTCACATAACTTACAAGGAATGTAATATTTCCTTGCGTCGATATACCTTGTGTCGTTGAAGGGACCTTTCTCCTCGGTGCAAGTACTACTTGTAGTGCAAGACGCCAACTTTTTGAACCCCGCGAGAGTCGGACTTCAAAATTAAAAAGTTGAAGGACTGGTGAATTAGTCATCGACCAATCTTTCACCGTCGCCCTCAACATCGACGATGAGCTCGTTCATTCGCCCTCCTCCGGGTTTGCCGCCCCCACCCCCAGGCATGCCTCCACCGCCAGGATTTCCACAGGCGTCTACCTCAAAGATGCCTCCTGAAGTCCTTGCACAAAAGTCGCAGAAATGGGTTTCCATGCAGAAGAAGCGCTACGGCGAGAAACGCAAAGGAGGATACGTTGATATGGGAAAACAGGTGCGTTCAGTTGGTATAGAATTTTACGCGTATTGAATCATTATCGTGCAGGATTTGCCTCCCGAGCACGTCCGTAAAATTATCAAGGACCATGGTGACATGAGCAATCGCAAGTTTCGCAATGACAAGCGCGTCCACCTTGGCGCCTTGAAATACGTCCCTCACGCTGTAATGAAGCTGCTTGAAAACATTCCATACCCTTGGGAGCAGGTTCGCGAGGTGCCCGTCCTTTATCATATCACTGGCGCCATCACTTTCGTCAACGAGATTCCCCGCGTTATCGAACCTGTTTATCATGCGCAATGGAGTTCCATGTGGCTAGCCATGCGTCGAGAGAAGCGTGACCGCAGACATTTCAAGCGTATGCGCTTCCCACCGTTCGATGACGAAGAGCCGCCGTTGGATTATGGTGATAATGTACTGGATGTTGAGCCTCTTGAATCCATTCAGCTGGAGCTCGATACAGAGGAAGATTCTGCCATCATCGATTGGTTTTACGACCCAAAGCCGCTGGTGGACACACCTGCGGTCAACGGTCCTTCATATCGCTATTGGCAGCTCACACTACCTGTCATGGCGAATTTGTATCGTCTTGGGAGAACCTTGTTATCAGACCAGCCTGATAGCAACGCAAGCTATCTGTTCGACAAGAAGTCTTTCTTTACCGCAAAAGCTCTCAACTTAGCAATTCCTGGAGGGCCGAAGTTTGAGCCATTGTACCGTGACATGGATGCTTTCGACGAAGACTGGAACGAGTTCAATGATGTCAACAAAGTCATCATTCGTCAACAAATTCGTACCGAGTACAAAGTTGCCTTCCCACATCTCTATAACTCCCTCCCGCGCTCTGTTCACCTCTCTCCGTATCATTCGCCCAAGAATGTCTATATTCGCACAGATGATCCCGATCTTCCCGCCTTCTATTTCGACCCACTTATCAACCCTATCTCCCTGCGGGGCGCTACTCCGAAGAACGCACCGCTCGTCTCTCATGAAGACTGTATCTTCGGTCCGAACGGCGCCGAAGACGATGACTTTGAGTTGCCTGATGTAGTGCAGCCGTTCCTTGAGGACAAGCCTCTCGAGAACGACCTTACTGCTGATGGTATTGCTCTATGGTGGGCACCTGAACCTTATAATCGGCGCTCTGGTCGCATGCGTCGTGCGCAGGACATACCTCTTGTGAAGAACTGGTACTTGGAGCATTGTCCTCCCAACCAGCCAGTCAAGGTTCGCGTATCGTACCAGAAGTTGCTCAAGTGCTTCGTCCTCAACGAGCTCAAGAGTCGGCCTGAGAAGGCGATGACCAAGAAGAATCTCTTCCGGCAATTGAAGGCGACGAAGTTTTTCCAGACAACTAAGCTTGACTGGGTGGAAGCCGGTTTGCAGGTGTGCAGACAAGGGTACAACATGCTTAACCTCCTCATCCACAGAAAGGTAAGCTTTCGTAGAGACCGCTGGGGTACATCGAAACTAATTTCCCCTTCAGAACTTGAACTACTTGCATCTCGACTATAACATGAACTTGAAGCCAGTGAAGACGCTCACTACAAAGGAGCGAAAAAAGTCTCGCTTCGGAAACGCCTTCCACTTGTGTCGCGAGATTCTGCGTCTTACGAAGCTCGTTGTTGACGCCCATGTTCAGTTCCGCCTTGGCAATGTTGATGCTTTCCAGCTCGCAGACGCACTGCAGTACATCTTTGCGCACATCGGCGCCTTGACTGGTATGTACCGGTACAAGTACAAGGTTCGCGCAACTCCTATTGCAGGCGAAGTTTCTTTTATTGATTTTTCATTCATCCAGCTCATGAGACAAGTTCGCATGACAAAAGATCTCAAGCACTTGATCTACTACCGGTTTAACACTGGCCCTGTCGGCAAAGGTCCTGGAAATGGCTTCTGGGCTCCTGGCTGGCGTGTCTGGCTTTTCTTCATGCGAGGCATCGTACCACTACTCGAGCGTTGGCTCGGTAACCTCCTCGCGCGTCAGTTCGAGGGACGCAACAGCAAGGGCATTGCGAAGACTGTGACAAAGCAACGTGTCGAGTCTCACTACGACCTTGAATTACGTGCTGCTGTCATGCACGACATTCTCGACATGATGCCCGAGTCCATCAAGCAGAACAAGTCGAAGACAATTCTGCAGCATCTCTCGGAGGCGTGGCGTTGCTGGAAGGCGAACATCCCGTGGAAAGTCCCTGGAATGCCCACTGCGATTGAAAATATTATCCTACGGTACATCAAGAGCAAGGCTGATTGGTGGTGCTCGGTTGCACACTATAATCGGGAACGTATCCGTCGGGGTGCTACGGTTGATAAGGCAGTAGTGAAGAAAAATCTGGGTCGGCTGACTCGTCTGTACTTGAAAGCAGAGCAGGAGAGGCAACATGGGTACTTGAAGGATGGACCGTACATCAGTGCGGAGGAGGCCGTTGCAATTTACACGGCGACCGTTCACTGGCTAGAGAGCCGCAAATTTGCTCCTATCCCATTCCCGTAAGTGAGCTAGGCATGTGTTGTACGTCCTAAACTCACCATTTTCTCTAGTCCCCTGTCGTACAAGCATGACACGAAACTTCTTGTACTTGCACTTGAAAAGCTGAAGGAGGCTTACTCAGTCAAGGGTCGCCTTAACCAATCGCAGCGTGAAGAGCTTGCCCTCATTGAGCAGGCGTATGACAATCCACACGAATGCCTGTCGCGCATTAAGCGACTGCTTCTCACCCAGCGTGCGTTCAAGGAGTCTGGTATTGAGTTCTTTGACACGTACGACAAACTCATTCCATGCTACGACATCGAGCCCGTTGAGAAGATCACCGACGCCGTGAGTGTCAGCATTTCATTCCGTTTTATGCCCTACTGACGTTGTTACTACAGTATCTTGATCAATTCCTCTTCTTCGAGGCTGATAAGAGAGGGTTGTTCCCTGCCTGGATCAAACCTGCCGACACGGAGCCACCGCCGTTGCTCGTGTACAAGTGGTGCCAGGGCATCAACAATTTGACAGACATTTGGGAGACGAGCGAGGGCGAGTGCAACGTGATGATGGAGACTGTCTTCTCCAAGGTGTACGAGAAGATTGATCTGACCCTGCTGAACCGTCTCCTCCGTCTCATTCTTGATCACAACTTGGCAGACTACATCACCGCGAAGAATAACACGGTGCTGACATACAAGGACATGGCGCACACGAATGCATTCGGTCTCATTCGCGGTCTTCAGTTCTCTGCCTTCGTCTTCCAGTACTACGGTCTCGTCCTTGATCTCCTCATTCTTGGCTTGCAGCGAGCTAGCGAGATGGCGGGTCCTCCACAGATGCCTAATAACTTCTTGCAGTACCGCGACTCGGCGACAGAAACTCGTCACCCCATCCGCCTGTACTCCCGTTACGTTGATCGCTTGCACATACTCTTCCGCTTCAGCGCTGATGAGGCAAGGGACTTGATCCAACGCTATCTGAGTGCCAACCCTGACCCGACCAACAACAACGTCATCGGGTACAACAACAAGCGCTGCTGGCCTCGAGATTGCCGTATGCGTCTCATCAAGCATGATGTCAATCTTGGAAGAGCAGTCTTCTGGAACGTCAAGAACAGCCTGCCGCGCTCACTCACGACCATCGAGTGGGAGGACACCTTTGTCAGCGTCTACTCGAAGGACAACCCACAGTTGTTGTTCTCGATGTGCGGCTTTGAGGTCCGCATCTTGCCCAAGATTAGGACGATGGGTGGCGAGCAGTTCTCCTTGAAGGACGCTGTGTGGAATCTCACCAACGAGCAGACGAAAGAGAGAACTGCGCAGGCGTTCCTGCGTGTCTCTGATGACGGTGTCCAGCAATTCAACAACCGTATCCGTCAGGTCCTCATGAGCTCTGGCTCCACCACTTTCTCGAAGATCGTTAACAAGTGGAACACTGCGCTGATCGGTTTGATGACCTACTACCGCGAGGCTGTCATCCACACAAACGAACTCTTGGACTCTCTTGTCAAGGCAGAGAACAAGATTCAAACTCGTGTCAAGATCGGCTTGAACAGTAAGATGCCGTCCCGTTTCCCTCCTGTCGTCTTCTACACGCCGAAGGAGCTTGGTGGCCTTGGAATGCTTTCGATGGGACACGTTCTCATCCCGCAGAGTGACTTGCGATGGTCCAAGCAAACTGACGTTGGAGGTTTGTTCACTCTCTTATTTGATAACCATTCTCTTGCTCACGTTGGTTCATTCGAACAGTTACGCATTTCCGTGCTGGTATGACCCACGAGGAGGACCAGTTGATTCCGAACTTGTACAGATACCTTCAGCCATGGGAGGCAGAGTTCTTGGATTCGGCTCGTGTCTGGTCCGAATACTCCATGAAGCGGAAGGAAGCCAATGCCCAGAACCGTCGCCTCACCCTTGAAGATCTTGAAGATAGCTGGGACCGCGGTATTCCCCGTATCAACACCCTCTTCCAAAAGGATCGACACACATTGGCATATGACCGAGGTTGGCGTGTACGTACGGATTGGAAGCAGTACCAGCTGCTGAAACAGTGAGTCGTTCTCCAGCTGTCTGGGTTCAATGTTGGCTCATGGAATGTTGCTTTTTAGCAACCCCTTCTGGTGGACATCTCAGCGCCATGACGGAAAGCTTTGGCAACTGAACAACTACCGTGTCGACGTCATTGCTGCACTTGGTGGTGTTGAGGGTATCTTGGAGCACACGCTCTTCAAAGGAACTTACTTCCCCACCTGGGAGGGTCTTTTCTGGGAGAAGGCGTCTGGATTCGAAGAGTCGATGCGATACAAAAAACTTACCAACGCACAGAGGTCAGGTCTTAACCAGATTCCTAACCGTCGGTTCACGCTTTGGTGGAGTCCGACAATCAACCGCGCCAATGTGTATGTCGGTTTCCAGGTCCAGCTTGATCTAACGGGTATTTTCATGCACGGCAAGATCCCTACCCTCAAGATCTCGCTGATCCAAATCTTCCGTGCGCATTTGTGGCAGAAGATTCATGAAAGTGTGGTTATGGACTTGTGTCAGGTCTTTGACCAGGAGCTAGAGCCTCTCCAGATCGAGACGGTGCAAAAGGAGACTATTCACCCGCGTAAGAGTTACAAGATGAATTCGTCTTGCGCCGATATATTACTGTTCTCGGCCTACAAGTGGAACATCTCTCGGCCTTCACTGGTTACAGATGTAGGTCATCTTTCATACCTTTTTGGAATTTGATCTGAGCGTGTTTCTTTTAGAACAAGGACGTTTTGGATGGTACGACCAGCAACAAGTACTGGATCGACGTTCAGCTTCGTTGGGGTGATTTCGACACTCATGATATCGAGCGATACACTCGTGCCAAGTTCCTGGACTACGTGTCCGACTCCATGAGTATCTACCCTTCGCCAACTGGTGTCATGATCGGCATGGATCTAGCATATAACTTATGGTCTGCGTACGGCAACTGGTTCCCCGGTATGAAGCCCCTGATCCAGCAGGCCATGGCCAAGATCATGAAGGCCAATCCGGCATGTCACGTCTTGCGCGAGCGTATCCGCAAGGGTCTGCAGTTGTATTCTTCTGAACCTACGGAGCCTTACCTCAACAGCCAGAACTACTCGGAACTGTTCTCAAACCAGATCATCTGGTTCGTCGACGACACCAATGTGTATCGTGTCACTATCCACAAGACGTTCGAGGGTAATTTGACGACCAAACCTATCAACGGCGCTATCTTCATCTTCAACCCACGTTCTGGACAGTTGTTCCTGAAGATCATCCACACCAGTGTCTGGGCTGGTCAAAAGCGTCTCGGTCAACTCGCGAAGTGGAAGACTGCCGAAGAAGTGGCTGCCTTGGTCCGTTCGCTGCCCGTCGAAGAACAGCCGAAGCAGGTTATCGTCACTCGCAAGGGCATGTTAGACCCTCTCGAGGTTCACTTGCTTGATTTCCCGAACATCGTCATTAAGGGAAGTGAGTTGCAGTTGCCATTCCAGGCTTGCATGAAGATGGAGAAGTTCGGTGACTTGATTTTGGTAAGTCGGCCCATGCGTATTTGCTTCTTACGTTACTGATATTGTTTCTCACAGCGTGCTACACAACCTCAAATGGTCCTGTTCAGCTTGTACGACGACTGGCTCAAGTCCGTGTCCAGCTACACCGCCTTCTCTCGTCTTATCCTCCTCCTTCGTGGCTTGCACGTCAACAACGAGAAGGCGAAGATTATCTTGCACCCGGACAAGTCGACCATCACAGAGCCACACTTCGTCTGGCCCACTCTTACAGACGATGAGTGGATCAAGGTTGAGGTCGCAATGAAGGACCTTATCTTGGCAGTAAGTAGTACAACACACTTTCTTGAACTTTAACTCATATCGAGACCCAGGACTTCGGCAAGCGGAACAGCGTCAACATCGCGTCCTTGACTGCCAGTGAAATCCGTGACATCATTCTGGGTCAAGAGATTGCCGCTCCCTCCGTACAGCGCCAGCAGATGGCTGAGCTTGAGAAGAGTACCGAGGCGCAGGGTCAAGTCACCGCTGTGCAAACTCAGACCACTAACGTTCACGGTGATACGATTCAGACCGTCACTACGACCAACTATGAACAGCAGGTGTTTAGCAGCAAGTCTGATTGGCGTGTCCGTGCCATCTCTGCTACGCATCTTCCCCTCCGTCTCCAGCATATCTATGTTTCCAATGATGATGTCAAGGACGATGCTGCTTCGTACACCTACGTGTTACCGAAGAACATCCTGCGGGCATTCATCACTGCGGCAGATCTTCGCACTCAGGTTGCAGCCTTCCTGTACGGTGTATCGCCGCCAGACAATAAGCAGGTCAAGGAGATCAAGGCAGTCGTATGGGTACCTCAACGCGGAAGCAACAATAGCGTTGAGCTGCCTAACCAGTTGCCGAAGGACGACTTCCTCCTCAAGGATCTCGAACCTCTTGGGTGGGTCAAGACGCAAGCTCTTGAGCTCAGCCACCTCTCTCCCACAGACGTCACCACTCAAGCCAAGTTGATGGCTGATCACCCAGAGTGGAGCTCCTCGTCAATCTGTATCGCCGCTTCCTTCACTCCTGGTTCAGTCTCGCTGTCTGCTCATCAGCTGACGGTGCCTGGCTTCGAGTGGGGCCGCAAGAACGTGGATAATTCTTCCAACCCACCTGGCTTCAACCCCAACATGTCGGAGCGGGTGCAGCTTCTGTTGTCTGACCGTATTCTCGGCATGACGCTCGTGCCAGAGGGCAAAGTCTGGAACTACGGCATTGGTCTTACCCAACTGTGGTCGGCCAACTTGTCCTTTGCTGTCACGCTGGATACGCCGTTGTTGTTCTGGGCAGAGGATCACCGCCCCGCGGCATTCTTGACCTTTGCGAACCTTGAGCAAGGCGATGATAGTGCTGATGTTGAAAACAGCTTCGCTTGATTTATTAATGCTCTTCGTTTTATAACTTGCTGTCTTCACGTTAGCTGCATCCGAAAATATCACTTGTACGACTTAGTTTATCCACACAATATTATGTTGTTTTCTCTGCGTCTCATCTCCGTCAGAAGATTATCGGCTGAGTTTTTCACCCGCATTATTGTCAGTGCTTGGAGCTCGAACTCGATGGTGGGTATCGGTCCTACGCATTATTAATTACCGCGCATGAAGTACCGACGGGAGACGGACAAAGATATCCAATTCCACAGGGCTGCCGATACCCCAATCATGAACGATAAATACCGACGGCACAGCACAGCGAGAAGACGCTGGCGGATATGTAATGTATGTGTACATTGTAAATTGCGTTTGTGTACTATGCTAACGATGTGCACCACCACATGAATGCAAAAGACATGAACTCGATGACTGCAAAAAGGGATAAAAGCTTAGCGCCCAAAGTTCAAAACCCGTAACAGACAAACACATCACCCCACCCTCACTCACTCCAAGGCTACGAACCCAAGCGACACCACTGAACCCCCATGCCCGCGAATATCCGAAAAATCAGGGAGGCCAGACTCCCTATCTACATTCTCTCTCTCATCCTCACTATCAGGGACATGCTGCACAACCATAAGCTGCTTACTCCCCCGTCTCGGAGGCGGCGACAACGACGTAATCTCAGGTGCGAGGCGCTGCGGCGGTGATGGGCGGAGTGGATTACGCGGTGGGATCGCAGGAAGAGGGGTATTCAGCGATAAAAAGCTTGGGTGGTTCTGCATCGTTGTTATGGGCGTGCCTGGGAGGGGGGGCGTTTGGGGTCGTGAATGGGTGGTACTACTACCTGTGCTGCTGCTGCTGCTGGTACTCCTGCTGATGATATGGGGCACAATGGTACTAGTGACGGGAGACACGACTTGGTCGGGTGTGGTATCATGCGACGGGACGACAGGTGACGGAGCACTAAGAATCCGCAGACGCTGCTTGATAGACATGCTCCGCGAAGACGCAGCACTATCAGGACGTATTGGTATCTCTTCGCTATTGCGGTGAACTTGTGCGTATGCAGGTTCGTCTGGGCGCGGGGGTAGGACTCCTGACGGTGGTGGACGTGGTGCA